>JAOVYX010015614.1:0-27237 GCA_035668315.1 Drosera spatulata | reverse complement strand
TTTCATAGTTTGAGGATGTGTCCATAGATACTTAATAGCATTTTTTATTGGTAAAAGAAAATTTTCAAGTGATTTTAAACCTTCTTGTACACATATGTTGCAAACATGACAAGCACATCTAATGTGAAAAAATTTTCCACCAAAAGCAGGTTGACAATGTAATTCCAAATCTCTAATTGATGCGGTATTAGCTGATGCATTATCAAAACCAATAGAAAAAACCTTGAAAGTTAATTTATATTCTTCTAAAATTAAACACATTAATCTAGAAATATTATCGGCAGTATGTCGGTCATCAAAAACTCTAAATGTAATTACTCGTTTTTGAATATTCCAATTATCATCTATCCAATGACATGTTATACCCATATAAGAATGAGTTTGCCAATGATCACTCCAAATATCACTACCGATATGTACACGTCCATTAAATGTTGTAAAAAAAGTAGATAATTCTTTTTTCTCACGCTTATAAAGAGTTTTAATTTGACGTGTGGCGGTCGTTCGTGGAACACGTTTTGCTTGCGGATTATATGTATTTTGAATAAAAGTATTAAAACCCTATTTTTCTCCAAGACTAAAAGATAAATGGTCAACCGCGATATATCTAGCTAACCATTCTTTATAATTTTGATCAGAATATCTAAATAAGGAAGAAGAATTAGAGGTTGTGTACCCGGTAATTTGAGTTTGTGAGGTACTCACGCCCAAAATATTAGGATGTTTTGACTTAAGATGATTAGAAAATGTTCCATATCCACCTCCGGTCTTCATCGTGTAATCTTTTGGACAATACTTGCATGTTACCTTGAATGTTCCATTCGGATTTGGTACTTTTGTGAAATGCGTCTTGAATATATCGGACTTTGGAGCTCTTGTCGTCGAAACTTCGGACTCTTCATCAAAGCCTTTTTGTATTGGAATATTGGAACTCACATTTGGAGGACTAATGTAGACATCATCGTCAATGAAATTACTAATTTTGGGTATTTTTCCTTACCTCTATTGGTATTGTGGCTTGACATTTTGATAAAAATATGAAATATAAGATAAAAATGAAATAATTTTGAAATTTTAGATGATTGAAATATTGAATATTGATGAGGGATGATTATTGAGAGAAAGAGATTGAAAATTATAGTGTATTTTGATAAGAAAAATTTGACATTTATAGACTAAAAATTAAAAGTTAAAACTAGCCGTTTGATAATACTAGCCGTTTGAGAATTCTAGCCGTTTGATAAAGAGTCATAAGACTAGTCGTTTCATAAGACTAGCCGTTTTCATCTTGAATATTGTTAGATTATTGTGACTTGAAATGTCTGGTGCTGTATTCTTGAATATTGTTAGACACTATGACATCTTGAATATTGTTAGACTATCGTCAATGCATGGGCAGAGTCTGTAGGCCCTGTATAAGATTATAGGTATATAGGTTAATAGAATAATAGGTATATTAATATAACTATATTAATAGGTATAGGTTAATAGAATAATAGGTATATTAATATGACTTATTAACTGGGCAGGGCCTGTACGCCCATTTAGTGTCACAGTGTCAGGATGTGCTAGTGCTACAGGCTACATCTACACTCCTAACTAGGCAGTCAAGGACTCAAGAGTCTAGGCAATATAATTTAGATATATATTAAATTTTATTCAACTTAAAAAATTAAAATTAAAAACGGTTCGGAATCGGAACCGAACCGCCGATTTCGATTTCGGTTTTTGATTTCTTAAACTGAAACCGAAACCTTATAGCACGGTTCGCTTTCGGTTCCAAAACGGTTCCGGTTCCGACCGGTTTCGGTTCCGGAATCGACGGTTCGGTTCCGGTTCGATTCCGGTTCGATTCCGTTTCCAAATGGAACCGTGGTCATGCCTACTTGGAGGTATCACATAGCTCATGAATGTTGCCGGAACAATTACTGAGGCAAAAATAACAAGATTTACACATGGGATGTTAGATAAAATTACTCGAAAATATCATCTAATAGAAAAAAAGAAAGAAAAGAAAAATCGAAGAAATAGTCCACATATTTTTTTTCTCAAAAATACCCCATATATTATTTTTTTAATGACTCTTCCTCTTTCCTATCTCATAAGATTTTAATTGATAACCTACCATATACGTTTTATTTAGCTGATTGTATATAATACTTCCTATAATTCTAACATTCATTCCCATAAACATGATCCCCTTCACCAAATGCATCTCCACCACATCCAAATACTTCGACAACCTCTGCTGCAGTCCCAAATTCTCCTCCATCGTTTTCCACGGACAAGCCCGAACTGTTAATTCCCCCATCCTCGAGCTCGAAAGATTGTTCTCAAAAGTCGATCTACTTATGAACTGTGATGATGATAACGATGATGAAATCGAGTTTCTCCGAGGACCATTCTCTCCTAGGGCTCGATATTGCAGAGGTTGTCGGCGATGGAGATGAAGTGGTGGCTGAATCCGTGGTGGTGGTGATTCCGATGATGGTGGTGGTGAGATTCGAAGAGGTACATGGATTGGTTGATCCACCGACAGTAGATCGACGGAGACGGCGAGATCTGGAAGAGTCAGAGGTGTGAGGTTGTGAGCAATGGATGGAATCGGAATGGGATCCAAAGATTCAGAATGGCGTCGTTTTGGCTAGCTAATGCACAGGTAAAGAGGATGATGATGATGATGATCTAATGGTGATGGTCGATGGGTTCATTGTTCCGCTGACGACATACTGAGGTTGAGACCACCGACGACGTATTCGGAAATCAGTTAATATGAGGGCTGGTGGACGTTTTCCGACGACGTATGTACTCGGGAATCAGTTCCTATGGGGTTTCATGGACGTTCTTTGAGGACGTACTAGGTTTGAGACCACCAACGAAGTTTCGACAAGGGCATACTATTTCGATTTGAAATTTAAATATTTTTTTTAAAAAATCAATATTTTATGTAATTAATAATAATTTTGTTAAAAAAATAAATATACATAAATCTTTAAATATGAATATTATTACAAATATTATTAATGGAGTACGTATTGAGAAAAAAAATCCAAATTGAAAATTTTTGTATCATTAATTCTTTATAGGGATTCCTACGAAGAATTCTTCCCATGAAAAGTGACTCATCTTGGTAAAGAACATTGCCTCATATCCCATAAGTCCAGGTGCGAGCAGAGCAAAATATAGGATTTCATGATATGCAGATAAGTTGCTCATCATTGTGCTAATTACTCATATTGACACAGTAAGATATCAATTAAATGCTCAGTTTTGATTAAAAGGAGTTTTACCTAAAATTATAAAATAAAAAATAAAAAAATATCAAAAGAATACAAACGGAATCTTAATTCTCAAAACATACAATTGAATCACAAAATACACGTCCATTACAACGTCTCGCAAACCCTCGATGCTCCACATTCTGCATCAATATCAGCCTATAAAAAATTCATTCTCGACGAAATTGATCACTTTTAGCTATCAATTTCGTCCTCCAAAACTCTCTGAATCGTACTGAGAAATTCATATCCGTGAATTGAAATTCCGTTGGAGGCGCTCTACAAATTTACTAGGAGAAGAATTATACATCTCTAAAAACTCTTGACTGCATTGCATGCAATAAAAAATCTGTGAAAAAATGATTCCAAAACGTATGATTATAAGAATAAATTTACAAACCCTAAAAACATGAAGAGAATACGAATTCTTGAGTGGTTGTGATAGTAATAAGATATATTATTATTTGTTAGGGTTCAAAAAAATATAAATTCACACCATTTTAATCAAGGCGTTCTGTGTAATTTCAAAACATGCTCTGTTACATACTAATACAAAGATGCTCTGTTTAAAAATAAATAGTCGCTCTGTTATATACTAATATAAAGACGCTCGATTTAAAGATAAACAGACGTTCTATAATTTCAAAAGGCACTCTTTTATATAATAATACAAAAACGCTCTGTTTAAAAATAAACAGACACTCTATTATATTACTTTTTAATCTTATAGATGCACACTGTTTATAAACCTAACATTATTATCAAATGTGGAATAGGAACAAAGTCAGGACAATACAAGAGTAATTTAGGTGCATTGGTGAAAATTCTGACATGTTCAAAAGAGAGAATGATAGTTAAGGATGTACACAGATTGTATTTGATAAAGATCCCCTTTTGAAATCTGATAAAGGCAATTCTCGAAAAAAGGGTGACAATTACGAATTCAAGGAAAAGCGACATTTGCATACATCAAATTGTGGCAGGTTACAACAGAACGGACAGATCCTGCACCTTAGGCAACCATATATTCACTATTGAGAAAATAGACATGAAACTGATTTTCGGAATAGTTGATGGGAATATTGACATGGATCAGAGTGGGTTGATGGAAACAATCAATGACTCTGAATTCCTGGACAGAAGTTTTAAGGAACGAAAAAATGGGAAGTAGATTCCTGGACAGAAGTTTTAAGGAACGAAAAAATGGGAAGTAGAGCACAGAGGGAATTGATAACAAAGAAAATCAAAGATGCATTGATTGAAGTTTCACAGAAAACAAAAATGTCAGATTATGAGTACACAGCACGACTCCTGGTGTTGTACATATTGAACACATTGTTCGTGAGCACGTCAAAAACTTCGTTGAGCTGGTGCTACTATAATTTTGTGGCCGACATGGATAAAATATGTGATTACAAGTGGATGACGTATTTTTTTCATAAGTTGATTAGATCATTAGATGATAACTGCTTCGTTCTAGAAAAAGTGGCAAGATGTGCAATGCAAATCCCTGTAAGTATTTCGAACGATCCAAACTTATTTTCCGAAGTCAGTCTCTCTATATTTTTTGAAAGGCGCTCTGTATGTTTAAAAGACACTCTATGTTTTAAATAGGCGCTCTGTGTTTTAAATAGCAACTGTTTTGTAGATTAACATATAATCCATTAAATAATGATGATTAATTATTTTAATTGTCAATACTAGTATCTGAAAAGGGCTCAAGTCGTAAAACCATCATCATATATTTATGAAGGTTACAGCATACCAAGATGTTCCAGATGGAATCCTTGAGATCTCTCGAAAAACATTGATGTCTTCTTCAAAAAATTTAAAGCGAAGAATGTAAAAAAAACTATTTAAATGGTTTCATTTAACATAAATGTCTGTAACAATACAATGAAATAATATACTCATAAATTTTTTTCTGATAATTTTGGACCGATTACGTCCATGTAAAATGGAAAAAACTTTTTACAGCATGTCACCAGCTAAAAACAATACGACTGAAGCAGATGACGATGATTCCTGCGATGGAACACTAACACAAGGGCCCGATGTGGCCGATTTTGAGTTCAGGACAAGAAGTTGCATTCACATTCAAGTGAGGCAACAGAGAGCGACGAACAAATACAGAAAAAAGATGATGAAGTTTCCTTTGATGATGTATTGATAAAACATATCAAGACGGAAAAAATAAAACTGCTACACAAAGAATTGATAAAGAGATGGGTGAAAAAAAGAAGAAAGAAGTTTGATTGTTGAGAAAAATGATAACAACTAAACTCATACTAACGTTATTGTTGGTTTGAAAAAATTTTAAAAGTCTGTTTCTAAAGCAAATATTATTTCAATTTGTAAAAAAGATTGAAGAAAAAAACAAAAATTTGAAATTGGAGAAAGAGAAACACAATGATACAGAGGATACGCTGACTTTGGAAGGAGTAAAGGTATGATTTTTTGGGTTTTATTACTAGGCCCTCTGGATATTTGTTCAGGAGCTCTGTGTATAATAAATCAGACAAAAGAGTATGGTAATTTCAAAAAATTAAAAGGTGTTGAATTATTCAGGTGATATTATTGGAAGAAAAATGTATGGAGAAATGAGATGAAGTAAAAGTGGCTGAAGAAAAGATAATATAGTAAAAAGATACTTCTGTACTTTTTAAAACTGTCGCTCTATTTTTAATGAATGTCTCTTAAATTCAGAAATAAAACACTAATCATTTTTTAAAATGTCAGATCAAAGCTTTGGAAGGAAACATTGAGAAAACAAAACTAGAATTATCAAAAGCATTGGAAAAGATAAAAAGAACACAATGTTTCTTAAGGCGCTTTGTGTTTCTGAATAGGCGCTTTGTTTTATTGCTATGATTTGTATAGTTTTTAAAAAGTTTCTTTAAAAGGGTTTTCTGATTCCATGAGGTCAATACCTTGGAGAGTGATTTAACCTCAACAAGATCTGAACTTGAAATTAAGTCTTACAAAGATGAGTCAAGTGAAGATACAAGAAAACAATCCAGTGTAGCAAAAGAGATTTTAAAACTAAAAAACAAAATTGAAGAAATGATTCAAGGGAATGAAAAGTTGAAGTTGTTGATGTCAAAAGAAGCCCAAATCAAGGAACTGCTACGGGAAGAACTAATGAAATCTGGAGAATTGATAATGAAAGCCTTAGCGCAACATGAGAGGTTAAATGGAATCATCTTTGTAAAAGAGGATGAAAAAATAAAGTTGTTGGAAGAACTTGAAAAAGAAAGGAAGATTACCGCAGAATACAAGCAGTTGTTCGAGAGCATGCAGAGAACAATGCAGACAAAAGAACAAGAATATCATGATCATTATCAAATCAGTGATGATGATGAACTGTTACAATATGAATCTGAACAACAAGGGTAAGCCAAGGAACCAATGAAGAAAGAGAAGAAAAAGAAAAAATCCAGACGTACACCGACATCGATAATCAAACGCATCAAAGACAAGGGTCCCAGATCAAAGAAAAGGATGAGCAACTTTGAATATGATGATTCGAAGCGGAGCAAGACTGCAGGGGATCTTGAGAGCTACCTAACGTACGAAGTACGGAACAAATGGGCAATGATGAAGGATCAACCCTCCACGTCTACGTAAGCATTTGAATTAATGATAATCTTGCTGTAAATTTCATTTATTTCTCTTCTTTTTGTATACTAAATAATTCTACTTTGTATTTACATCATGAAATCATATATTTTAAAACAAAGTGCCTGTTTTAAACAAAACAGAACGCCAGTATTAATAACCGTTACACTGTTATCATAACAGAGCGTCTGATTTAAAAAAACAGATGTTATGACGTTTTGTATTTTTGTTAAAAAATATATAATAGATATTAATAATATTATTATTTTAGATATTAAACTAACTAAATAATTATCATGATTTAAGTGACATGATTTGTGTAACAAATGAGGGGATCAGAGGTGATGCATACGTTGATTATGACGACATCTATCATATTGCAAAAGACGGACCATTGTCCAATACTGCAATCAACATTTATGTAACACTGATGTTACAAAAAGTAAAATGCAAAGAACAAATTGTGGTTTACTGTACAGAATGTTGGGCAAGTTATTTAATGTTATGAATATTATATTACATTTCTATTTCATTATGACGTGACTCACTTCTTCTATTACATTTAATGCAGTATTTTGTTACAAAAAATAAAGAGGCAGCGGGAAGATGGATAAGGGAGAAGATGATTGGACAAAGGACACAACGTTGGCACCTATTCCCATTAAACTCAACTGGAGGATCGCCAAAGGGTTCAACATCTTTTCATGGGACTTTGTTAGCGTTTAACAGTGAGGATAATAATTGGGTTCATCATAATTCGAAAACAACAAAGGTACCGTATGGGAGAGATGCCCAAATACTGGTAAGAACCGATGCATCCAACTATTTATTTTTTATAATTTTAAAAAAAGAAAAATGCTAATAATTTTTTCAATATGATGTATGTGGATTATTTGTATAGTTACCTGCAACACAGTGAAGTCGAAACTCAAGTAAACGAGAAACCTAAAGTGATTATCAACAAAAATACACCTTTACAGCAAAATATGGATTGTGGTGTCCATGTTTATCATTGGATCGAATTGATGACAAACAGTGAAGAAATACCGAAGTCCACAACACTAGAAGAAATCCAAAAGTTCAGAGTAAAGATATTATCGACTTTGATAGAGGGATATCAGTTAAAAATAGTGTGATGGTTTTCGCATCTTAAAATGTATTGTGCTAAAAAATGCTACTTTCTGTTTTGGGAATGATTAAACTTCGAGGGATTGGTTTATATCGTGCTCAATTCAATGAAATATATGAGATCAATTGCCCTTATGTGTCTTATTTTGTGTTTTCTTTTTTTATGTTTGTTTTCTTTGAAGGAGCTCTGTATCAAATACAGAAGACGCTCTGTATTTTGAACTGCCGCTCTGCGATAGTTTCAATAGGCGCTATGTTGTGTTAAAAGTTTGCCAAAAATATGAAAAGACACAACGCTTTGTTTTAAATACACAGCGCCCCTAACAAAAACATCAAAAGTCAAGATACAAATTATTAATAAAAAAATGCAATTAATGGTTTAAAACTTACAGAAAATAAACTGTAAACATATGTCTGGATCATGGTATAGCCTTATAACAAGTTTTTGGGTTGTGATGGCCAAATTTGTTGCACCTTATACACTTCAAAGCCTTTCTCATGTCGTCATTGGACAAAATACGATATTTTTTGGGTCTTCCAGGTAACTTTCCCACCGATGGTGGAACTATTTCAGTAGCTATCTCCGTTGCAATTTGATCGACTAAAGACGACGGAATAGGATATATGAGTAACTCATAGCTTCTCCGATAATTATCCTTGAAAAATAAGGATCAATCATGCTATTTAACGGCAAAGAATACTTTCCAATAACACATGCTGTATGAAGGCATAGAAAACCATTGACCTGCCACATTCGACACGAGCAAGTCCTTTTTTTGATATTTATCGAAGCTGTTGGGTTCGAAATTACCTCAAAAGTCATCTCTGAAGATTTATTTACTGAGAAAGTATGAGAGTTCTTGAATAATTCATTCAAAGTGTCTGACATCTTAGGGCATAACAAGGCATTCCATTCATCCACTTCTTTTCGACGATTGTTGAACCACTCCATTAATTTGATGCGAATATGGTCCACCATCTGAGTGATAGGAAGCTCCCTCGCACCCAAAAATCGAGCATTAAAAGACTCCGCAGCATTAGTCGTCATCTCCCCAAATTGACAACCGACAGAAAAACTTATCGCCCATCTATCATAAGGCATCAAAGAATCCAAGAACTCCAATGCTAACTTTCCTCCTTTCTTCTAAAATGTAGCAATCGAATGATAAAAATCAATGATTGTTGGTGCTTTCGCACATTTGTTAAAGAGACCAACAATATAATCCTTGTAAGATACTGTCATATTAGTTCCTCGGTATCTTACTTTCAGATTATTCTTGAGGTGACGGAGACAATAACAGAGTGGATGATCAGAGAAAACTTCTGAAAATGCTTGCAAAAGCCTCAAATTACGATCACAGATAAAATTAATCTTCCAGTCAACTGTAATTATTTGTCGTAACTCTATAAGAAACCAACGCCAACTAACATATATTTCCTTATCAACAACAGCAAAACCCAAAGGAAAAAGTCCTGTGAAAGAAAAAATAAAATAAAAAAATGAATCAAGATAAGAAATTAAAAGAAAGCCTGTATAGAACAAATAGAGCATCTGGAATATATGTAAAATAAATGTTCAATTTGTAAAACAAAAAGAAAAGATGTATTAAAATGCATATCCCTATTAGCATCCTTCCATGTTGCTGTTAATATGACTCCATTGAAATCGCCCTTTAAGAATGTGTCATCAAGAAAAAATAACGGCCTACAATGATTGAATCCTACAATGGAAGCATGAAATGTAGCAAAGAGCCTCGAAAAAAGATTAGTGCCATCAAACAACTGTATAAACCCTTTTTCAAGGAACAAATTGTAAAAACCCTCTTCTTCTCATTCCTCTTTAAGGTATATTTAAATCCGACCTCGGTCACATATAACACAAGAGATTCTCTAAATAGTTGAACACCACTAGGGAAAGCATATCCAACATGCTGAATAAGACTAGACCAATGCGATGAACGCAGAGATGGTTACACATTGGTGGAAGGACCCCCTTCCAAAAGAAGCAATGATTCAGAAACAATAGTTTCACCAAAATCATGAATATAACCATCTTACTCAACAAAACCATGAGATACCAACGAACATGATCCTAAAAAGGAAGTTTTGTCAAGACGCTCTATTTCCAATAACTGGCGCTCTATCTCATATAACTACGTTCTGTTTGAGTTGCACGATCAGGAAACAGATTACATGATCCAGAATGCATGTGATTGCTTCTACATTCAAGACTAACATTAATAAAACGCAAACCAAAGCAATTCAAGACCTCAAACATGGTTGTGAAGTCCTCTTGATCTCTCAACATGCAACGATCATGATCCGGGATCAAATAAAACAAGTTCAATCCATTGTTTGCATCAATTTGGAACCGATCTCGTATCTTTTCAATAAATTGATCAAAAACTCGATCTGGATCACATAGAAAAAATTGAGAAACCAAACCAAACCTGCCTATGAAAATCGTTTTGTTATCCATCACCACACCATGATCTGATGTCAATCAAAGATGGAAAGAAGTTTCGAAATCGAACTGCGAAATTCAATGATCTAATGAGAATAATTATAATTGAGTATTGATTTCATTGATGGAAATGAAATTGCAATCGAACAGTGGAAGAAAGAAAAGGAAAAAAAAAAAGATAATGAGGTAGTTTCAAGTACGGTTTAGGAAAATTTTAAAAATTGTATGTTTTGAGAATAAGATTCCGTTTGTATCTTTTTGAAATTAATTTTTCAAAACTGTAGATTTGGGTAATTTACTGTTGATTAAAAAAAAATGTTCAACTAATTTAATTAATACTCTATTTTTTTTAGAGAAAAAGAGATTAATGTAGTATTAGCGAACAATCTATTATGGTCTTCTTTAACCGTTGGATCAAAAAATAAAAAAAATCAAGATAATTTAATATTTAATTGATCCAACGATTTAAAAGAAAAGCGTAATAATTTATTGGCTAATTCTACATTATCCTTTTTTTTCCTTTTTTTTTTTGAAATTTATACTCCAATTTAATTTGGCAAGTATGAAGTGAAGGGATCAAATAAATTCTCTATTTAAGCCATTTTTCAAGTATGAAGTCAAAGCAGGAAAAAAAAAAAAGGAGAGAAATGACGGTAGAAAAAGTCCACAAAGCACACTAGACCAAATTCAGCAGCCTAAAACCACTTTGACCGGTTCACCCACACACCAAACCTCAACCCCAAACCCCATTGAGCGGTCCAACACAAAACAAAAACCCTCTCGTCTCCCGGTTCAACAATGTCCGACGGCGGCCTGAAACTCCTCGACGGCACACACCTCACCACCACCACCACCATCGCCGTCTCCTTCCGCGGAGACCATGTCTACGGCGCTGAGGTGATCGACGTCGCCGACTCCATCGTGTCGAAATCACTGTACGGTCTCCGATTGCCGGTGAATCGGAGGGCGGCGGCGCTGGAAAGGGTTGGGGTTTTGGATGAGGAGAAGTTTAGAGGAGACGAGGTGGAGAAAGTGGTGGCGGATAGGGTCGTGCGAGAGTTCGTTGTTGCGGTGGCGGAGGGGTTGAGAGGTAAATGATCGTTCGATGAGGTTTGGTAAGGTTGGCGAGATTGTGATTCGATCGATTTCGATCGTTGAATGTTCGTTTTCCGTTTCTGTTTTCTTGTTTTCGTGTTAACCATGACAGAAATCGATAAAGATGACGTAAAATGTAGACAATCTTGTACTCCATTCGGTGTCATATTAATGACTACGTTTTTTTATTTATTCAGTCTAAAAAAATATAATTTTTTTAATATTAAAAAAAATCAAATCAATTTTTGATAGAGTATATCCATTGTCTTTTGTTATAAATATTTTTCCTTCATCAAAATCTACACAAATTCAACACTCGTATAGTTTCAATAAATATGGAACAGAGGGAGTAAAAGATTATATTTTAGTATCCCAAATTCTTTTTCTTACATTTTGCTTCCTTTGTCTTTTTTTTATATAGCATGTAATATTTTTTTGCACTATATCTTCAAAAAAATATACAATAAATTCATGATAGGAAAAAAATAATAATACTATCTCGGTTCCAAAAGAATTATAATCAGTTGACTTGACATGATAATTTATGTGTGTGTTATTTTTTATTATAAAAACTGATTTGCCCATTGACTCGTGTGAATGAGAGGAATGCGAAAAAAAAGAGAAAAAATAATATGATAAATTGATGTGATATAAAATAAATAGTAAGGATATTTTGATTTTTTTTTAGGAAGAAGCTTCTAAATAGAAGTTTTGGTGTTTTTATTGTAAAGACTGATTTGTCGTTGGATTTGTGTGAGTCAAAAGGAGAGAAAAAAAAAAAGAAAAAATAATGAGATGTGTTGATGTGATATAAAATAGATAGTAAGGGTGTTTTGGTATTTTTGTAGGGAAAGAGGTTTCTAAATAGGATAATATTATAATTTAGTTGGAACATTTCAATTTAATAAGTATTATTTTTTTTACAACGACAACAACAAATCAAGCCTTTATCCTATCAAGTGGGGTCGGCTATATGAATACAACGGCGTCATTCCAATCTATCATGTACATTATCTTTTGTAAGATTATGATAGGTCATATCATACTTCAAGGTTTTTCTCATAGTCTTTTTAGGTCTCCCTCGTCCTCTCTTGGCATGTGTTAACTCCAAATCTTCACATCTCCTTACAGAAACTGTGACTGGTCTGCATTTCACATGACCATACCATCTTAGTCGTGACTCCCTCATCTTATCTTCTACTGGAGCCATACCCATTTTCTTTCTGATAACTTCATTTTGTATCCTATATATTCTTGTATGTTTACACATCCATCTTAACATTTTCATCTCGTTTACACTCATCTTTTGTACGTGCTGTCACTTAATTGCCCAACATTCTGACCCATACAACATCGCTGATCAAATAACTGTTTTGTAAAACTTTTCTTTTAACTTGGTAGATATTTTAGGTTCACATAGCAACCCTGAAGCGTTCTTTCATTTCAGCCAACCTGTTTTAATTCTATGATCAATATCTGCATCAATTCCTCCATTTTTATGTGGCATCGAACCTAAATATTTGAAAGAATCCGTTTTAGGAAGAGATTCTATTCCAAACAATACATTCTCGCTATTTGTTTGACTATTCTCATTAAAGACACATTCCATATATTTTGTCTTGGTTCTATTGATCCTTAACCCCTTATTTTCCAACGATTCCCTTCAAGGCTCAAGTTTTTCATTCATCTCTTCTTTCGTATCGTCCACCAGAGCAATATCATCAATAAGTATTAGTTTTTTCAAGTATCGTCCTCCCTCCAAGTATCGAAAAAAAATATTAGATTTTTCACAAGGATATTTTTTGTATTTTTCCTAAAAGTAGTCTACGGAGAATGTGTGTTTCATTTATCATTGGATTTTATTTCATACTCTTTATTTTTACTGACAAAAGTGGCTGCTGCAGCCAGCCAGCCACTGCGCTGTTGCAGACGCACATTGGCAATGGCGTGATTGTGATTGGATGGATTCGAATTGTTCCATGTATGTTTTCTGGTTCTTGTTTTTGGTTTTCGTGGTAGGAATGACTGCAGTCACAGCTCATTAAAATGTGTTAAAACTTTGATTGTTCCAAGATGACTTGAAAAATAGAAAACCAAAAGAATGTAGTCTATTGTGAATGTGTGTTTCATACCATTGGTTTTCATCTCATTATCATTATTTTAATATCTTTAACAATAATTGCGAACTCCTCTTAAGCTTGGCACTATTGTTGTCTAGACTCTACTAGTTATGATCTTCGGTCTTATTATACCAATAATTTCAGCTTTTGATAAAACTGATTACATATTTAATTTGGTATCAAAGCAAGTGTGACATTTTGATATAAACGACAGATTCTAATGATAATGCTAAAACTCATATGACAAATTTAGTTTCTGCGATTCCCTTGACGATTCTTATGGGGTTGAGATGGTATTGCCATCGTGGTTGCTTAATGATAACAATGCAACACAACCTAGGTTACTTATATGATTTTTCAGAGTTATGGTTGAATGGATGTTGTGAATTGTAATGGGGAATCAAGTTGATTCTTTGAATGCAATTTCTCAGACTGATGCAAAAAGTGGTTATTTGGTTACATTCAATCATGAGGAATGTCTGCATTGCTTGTTGATATCTGCCTCGTCGTTGTTCCTAGTTTTCGTGTTTGTGATTTAGGTCTCTCAATCCCGTCACTAATCCAGAAAATGTTTTAACTAATATTGCTCCTCTTATTGGCAGATGATCCACTTCTTGTGGCAGTTTTGGATGGAAGCACTCTTAGGCTGTTCCTAGATGATGAAGATGATTTTGCTATGCTAGCTGAGAATCTCTTCACGGAACTTGACACAGAAGATGAAGGGAAGCTTAGTAAGAGCGAGATACGCAACGCACTTGTTCAGATGGGAATTGAAACAGGAGTTCCTTCTTTTTCAGGTTTTCTTTTCTCCGTCCACCACTCAGTCCAATAGACTCATTTGCGTGGAACTAGTTTCTTAATTTCTACACTTGGGTAAATTGTTATGTTTACATGTCAGCAGAATTTCTTTCTGCGTATTTAGTTTCAGGGTTACCAAAATGCTAATGAATTTGGGTATAGCATCAGATTACGCCTCTATATTCTTTTCTTGATGTGAGTGGTAATTCTCATTGTTACTTTTAATGGTTTCGACAGACTTCCCTATGCTTAACGACATCTTAAAGGCTCATGCAGCTGAAGGAGATGACAAACTTGGTCAAGCACAGTTTGCGCAGTTACTTCAGCTTGTCCTTCAGGATCTGGCTGCCGCTTTGGCTGAAAACCCTGTTGTTTCCATACAGAACATCAAGATAGTCAACGGTTCTAAACTAAGAAAGGTGAATTATCTCTTTGTAATTTTTCTCCGGTGTGTTTTGGTTTTGGTCGAAGCTATTCCATGCTATTTGAATATTTCATCATCCTAGTTCTTGCTGGATGAATATTGTTAGCGTGTTAGATACATTATCTTCCTTGAAGCAAAGTTGCTTTGAGCGGTCACAGCTTGATATTTTCCCCTCTCAATTTTCAATTTTCACGTTTTCCCCTCTCCAAGTTGCTAACAACCATCAATTTCATGTAATCATTTGGAGATTTTTGTTTTCACTTCTTGATTTTCCATTGTTTGTACATGATTTGGTGAGAACTATCGATATCAAAAAATGAGAGTGCACGCTAAAAAATGATTGCATGATCGGCTATCCAATGCATTCCTCTTTTCATAATTGCTTGATCTTATTGTATGCAACTGAACATTGCAGCTATTGGCCGACGAAAAGCAATTAGAAGATATTACTGAGAAAATATATCGGCAATTGTCTCACGGTCAACAGGCCCGAAGTTGTACAGGAGTAATCAGGAGTTACCTCGAGGAACACAGAGAATTGTTGGGACTATTATCCTCGAAGGTCAGTGATTCCGTGATGCTTCTGTATGATGATGTATTTGCTAGCATTGATACCAAGAGGAGCATTGCGGGGCTGGAGAAGAATGAATTGGGAGAACTTGTGAAGGAGATACTGGATAAATTGGCGAGACAACTAGACGCCTCACCTGTGCTTCAAGATCTCGACAATTGATCTTCAGAGGTCGATCAGGATCAACCTGTTCATATCTCCTGTAGCTGTAAGGTGCCTGAACTACAGGATGTTGAGACGAATAAAGAGTGATTTATACATTGTCACGCATCGGTGGTGATAGCTCATTTTCACACTTGTATATACTGGATGGTATTTATATGACGTGGTGTAACATGATTGTGATATATAACATAATTAATTTTATGGCATGCGTGTAACAATATATAATGTTGCAATATGAATGAAAATTTCCATTTTCTGCATTCCAAATCATTTCACTGATCCAAGTCAGAGTATAGCCGATTCTTCAAAATCAAAGCTGATAGCTGGATGGTATTTTCCAGGCAGTAAAGGTACGATCTGGTTTTCTCTTGAACAAAGGAGCTTGATGCCCAACCGCGTGACGGGTATGTTGTAAATACCATCCTGTCAGATTCACTCTGTCGCCAAGCTCAGTAGAGATTATACAATTTCATGCACGTCGCAACAACTCAAGCCAGTTCGCACTAAAAAAATATCAAAATGCATGGTGCAGCTACATTACTTGCAACTTAGACAGAAATGGATCATCCCATGTTATTATCATTCTCATTACAAAAACTCACATTCACGATGGCATCATTCAGGCAGAGCAGGATTAGACCTTTGAAAGAAAACTATAACAGGAGTGCGATTAGGCAATTCAAGTTCACAAATTAGCTGAGGGCTGACCGCACCATAATGCAACTTTAAATTTCCATGTTGGTTAATTTCATCATTCCTTGCCATCTGCAGCACGGAGCGAGCCAAGTTGAACTGGTGCTTGGGTGCTCACCACCTTTGAGGTCCCATACACAGATAGGTCCACGCCGTGTGCCTTCTCCTTCTCGATTTGCTCTTTGATCCAAAAGTATGTGATTCTCAACCCATCCTACGGAATAGGAAAATGGAAAAAAAGAGCGAGTGAAGAATTCACGAGTAAGGCCGATGAGAAGTTTTTGCAATGGGAAGTCAAGGCCAGAAATTCAGGTGAATACCTTCAGCTTCATGGTTGGTGCCCAACCGAGTTTCTCTTTGATCAGCGTGTTGTCAGAGTTGCGACCACGGACACCTTCTGGCCCAGGGATGTGATGGATGGGGAGCTGCTTGTTCTCAAAGCTGAGGACAATCTCAGCCATCTCATTCATGCTAACCATCTCATCGCTTCCGATGTTCACTGGCTCCCTGAAGTCGGACTTTGTCAACCTGCACAGTAGATCATGGTCAGATCAACATAGAGCAGGAACCATTTCGTACAAATAATCCAAGACACGTTTGATCCAAAGGCTAACCTCAGTACACCTTCCACACACTCATCAATAAAAGTGAAGGATCGGGTCTGCTTCCCATCTCCCCACATCTCAAACTTGTCCGTGGAAGTGATCGCCTTCCTGCAAAAGGCAGCAGGAGCTTTTTCCCTTCCACCTGAACCCCACCCGAAATAATTGTAAGAAACTAAGGGATGAACCAGAGGCGGAATGCCATTGAGGAATACAAAGTCATGGACACAGGGGCGACATAATCCAATCCAAAGACATACTAATACACAGCTTGCCAGATAGTTAAAAAGGTTATCACAAAATGAAGTACCAACGCTAAAAGAGATTACCTTTCCAGGTCCCAAAAGGACCATAAATGTTGTGGAACCTTCCAATGCGGCACTCAATCCCGAAGTCTTTGGTGTAATGCTTGCACAGCTCCTCAGAAGCAAGTTTTTCCAAGCCATAAGCATCTTGAGGCTACAATTTCAAATGAAAGCAACAGAATTCTTGAATCTTGTATTCATAAGAGAAGCTAACAAAGCAAGAGTTTAGAACATTAGCGGGAGTATGAAATCATTGATTTGTGCTAACATACCTCTGCAGGCCACGCATCAGCTTCCTTGAGGCTCACGTTAGTAGTTTCGAGCTGCTTGAACTCAGGGTATATGCATGCACTGGAGGCATAAAAGAACCTGTAAAATTCCATCACAGATTAAGCATGAAGAATCATATGATGAACAAGCAGGGATCCACTGAGTTCGATAAACAAAAACAAATCTCGAAGATAGCGGTCTCTTGCACTGCTGCTGGGTAACACTGCATACAAAAATTACTGATCCTATGCTAATTTTAAGAGGGGAAACTTGGCACTTGAATCCGCCTTCCCATCAGCAGTTAGAAAACAAAATCACACATTTTTCACCTCGGACACAGTTCAAATTCACCTTCCCATAAGCACATAGAAAAAAAATTCATGCTTTTTTCACCTGAGCCATAGAATCCATGGGCGGCTCAAGCAGAATGTTAGCAACCAGTATGTGTTTTTCATGCACCCAAACATGCAGCACATGCCACACGCACTTGATGATAGAACTAGATGGCACAAAAAATGAGGAAACAGGACCAACCTTTTCACACCATTTATGCGGGAAGCTTCGAGCATGTTAAAGCTGATCATGGTATTGTTATACATGATAACCGAGTGATTAGACTGAATGAAGCCCATTCCACCCATGTCAGCAGCGAGGTTGAACACATGATCAACTCCTTTGGTCACTTTGAGGCAGTTATCCATGACTCTGAGGTCCACGAGATGGAACTCGTGGCAAAACATGTCCTCAGTCATGTGCTCATTCTTCTTCCAATCTGAGGCGATTATGTAATGGCCTTCGCTTTTCAACCGCCTAGCAATGTGCGAAGCTATGAACCCCCCAGCTCCAGTTATTGAGATTCTAAGCTTTTCTGATGGCCAATAGAGTTCTCTTTCAAGCTCTTCGTAAGTGTAGGAACCATAGTTTACTCCATCGATGCTTCCCATTCTGTTGAGAAAAAAAAAAAAAAAAAAAGCAAAATGTTGGCTAAACCTACTCAAGCAAGAAATTACTTTACTAACAAAACCATAATCCAGAAGTTGTAATCTAACACAATCATGATTCTATAACCTTGGTAATAACTCACAAGACTCATCACCACAAATATATAATGTCAATGTAGTGATTTTTTATTTTTATTTCTATTTTTGTTAGTTCTCCTAGGTCGAATTGTCAAAATCCTATTGGTTTATACATCCTATTGGTTTATACTTGAACTAATTCAGATTATTCAAAATATTCACATATGAACAGATTGAGCCAAATCATATTAAACCAAAGTCATTAACAAATATCATCACTTTGTTTCAATCCAAGACAATCATATTGAGACAAATCTACACGTTAAAGAAGTATGTCCAAACTAGAAGTGGAAGGACTAAGATGGAAGCTCACAACAACAAGAGATCCTGGAAACGGTCAGCACTCATACCATCCCGGGTATAGGTCTAGTAACTATAATTCCAATAACATGATATAACTACAAGTGTTTGGCTACAACAACAACCATCAATCATAAGCAAGACAGAAATGCAAATCATGCTATTCCGGAGGCTCAGTCACTAGCTTCAGATACCTTCAGATACCACTTTGTTTTCCCAAGATAGCGTTATAGTCGCAGTCGTTTGGCTCGTTTAAGAAAATACTTACAGGTGCTTAATTTCAAACACTATATGGCACCTTTATAAGAGTCATGGTCATTGGCAATCCTGTGCCAAACAACCTACTATTATATTAAGTATCAAAGTGATGATGACCACTTATTAACACATTCATAAGCACTAAAATGGACTCAAAAGAAACATATAGACAAGCCCTGAAGCATTAAAATAACAGTATAACAAAGCTTAAAGAGCCTTATCCTTCTAGAGGACGCGTTCGACTTCGAACAATGGACATATCTGTCGGTGAGTACATGATCATAGGTTCAATTATCAATCCAGGCAACCCCGTGGTTTGCGAGGTAAGATCTTACACATCCTTCCCCTATGCCGCTTTAATCTAGAGCTTTTGACAAATGATAAGTTGAATTGAATTCTCACTTAAGAACACGCAAATCCATACCAATGAGTATCAGAATGACTAAGAATTCTATGCAACAACTCTTTCCATCAATCTGGAGCAAGTGATATCACAATGAAGGACAAGAGACTAAAGCACAGACCCACAAAATCTAGAAATGCAAACAAATATCAACCACAAACCCTAAATCACCAGCCCAAATGCAAATCCTCACAAACCCTAAATCAACTCCCAACAAATATATCCAGATTCCCCACGAACAATGGCACATACCCATCAAAACATAACATAACAAGAATGAATGAGACCAATGCATCAAATGGGTATTCAAAAACATTAAAAAAGGAATAGAAAGATTGAATTTTAACCTGTTCTGAGTGATGAAATTTCAAAATTGAAGCGATTTGGATTCTGAAAAGACCCAAATGAGAGAGAAATTTGAATATCAAACAAACCTCAGTAGAATAAAACTCGCGATGTGTTGTCACGTTTAAATAGTCATAGAAAAACGTGAAAAGTGAAGTGATTGGAATATGCCAATATGGGATGTATCATGCGGTCATCGATTCATTTCCGTTTCTTTATTGGTGTCCGTCAAGTGACTCGCGGCTGTGAAGCAAGAAGGATTTGAGTGATGCTTCGATTTTGAGAGTGTTGGTCCATTTTCATCCGCTTATCATCGGACAATTTGCTCCTCTACTTAATTAATTGGATAGAATGAATTACATATGATGATCAATGATACTGATGTTGAATTATCTGTTTTATCTTCAAGAAAGTGTGACTCGATTATATACAAATTTGTCTCAATTACCATGTAATAAGAGATGGATAAGATTGTGTGAGTTTGTGGTAAAACTGGAGAGGAAGGTCCGAGTTTATAAGTTCAAAGGATGAAAAGATATTGTTAGGTCTTGATTTGTTTCGATCTACCTACGCACCAGAGACAACAAGACCAGTCAATCGAGTCCGAGGAGTTCCTTTCGAGGATCGGGTTCAATGCTTAAATCGATAGGGTTTCAGAGTTACCCAACAAAGATTGTAGAATAAAGTTCAAGTGAAGATTATCTTTTTTGGAATGGTGGAATAGGCATTTATAATAAATATTCATCCCTTCTTGATCACACACTTGACATGATCTCATGTAATTGAGGATCTCCTACTCACTTCACGTCTTTTGTCCCTTTTTGTTAGATGCTTGACTTAGTGAGGTTGAGTCTTATTTTAAACCTTTAACTTATTGATGAGTGTCTGATTTTGATACAAACAGCGTGTAACATGATTCAAGATATCGTACATTACTGGAGTGGGAAAGATCAAACTTTTTTGGAATAGTGGGGTAGCTATTTATAATAAATATTTATCCCTTTTTGATCACACATTTGGCATGATCTCATGTAATTAAGGATTTTCTACTCACTTCATGTCAGTTGTCCCTTTTTGTTAGGTGCTTGACTTAGTGAGATTGAGTCTTATTTTGAGCCTTTATTCGATTGATTGATGAGTGTCTGATTTTGATACAAACAGTGTGTATCATGATTCAAGAGATTGTGCATTACTAGAGTGGAAAAGATCAAACTTTAATGAATTCGATATGATAATCGATGATTATGATAGTCATTTGTCTGTATATCGTCAAGATACTTGTGACTAGATTCTAAGCAAACTTGTCTCAATCATGTGATATGAGATATGATATGTGAGTATGCATAAGATTGTGTACCGTTGAGAATATGTGGTGAGTAGATTTATTAATATTGATCGTGAAAAAAAAAATAGAGTAGAATATATTTGTGAATTACTAATAGCTTAAATTTTTGGGTTAAAAGTTAGCTTCAATTCACATGTGTATTTTATTCAAACTTGATTAAAGTTTGAATTCCTCCCTTGAGCTGGATCGTTATAATTATATATCAGAACACAAGGTTCGTTGGGCCGAGTGAGATAGGCCATCAAGAAGATTGGTGAAAAAATCCATGCAACCCTCACCATGATGAAAATCTACAATAAAGTGTAGTGAAAATTTCAAACATGTTATTGCCCGAAGATTGTGGGTGAAATAAGCTCTTAGGCTCAAGGGGAGTTGGATCATGTGGATGAACTCACACATGAGGGAAAGATTGTTGAGGATATGTGGTAAGTAGGTTTATCCATATCGACCGTGGAGAAAAAAGATAGAATAAAATATATATGTAAACTATTAATAACCTATCAATTTAATCTTTTGAGTTAAAAATTGAACTTAATTCACTGTATATTTTATTCATGTCTGATTAGAGTTTGAATTCCTCCCTTAAACTTTCTCCTAGATCCTTAGGAGAACATCATGATTTAAGAGTGTGCATTCTCGAGAAGGAAAATATCGAGCATTGCACTTTTATGAGTTGTTATGAAGTCATAATCGTAATGGTTTTTTTCTTTCTTTCTTCCTTCTTTTTTTTTTTTTTTTTTTTTTTTTTAAAGAACCTCTTTGGCATGGGTCGGGATCTTAGATTTCTATATTGAATTCTATGATAAAGAATATGAACTTTTTGATACTCCCTCCATCGCATATGTTTTGCAATGTTTTGACATTCGTCATTGTCAAGGTAAAGTAACGCATCGACGATCAAACATTGTTTTTTATAATTTTTTTTGCAAAACATCAATTATAGTTTAAATTATATACTTTAACTGTAATATATGTTACGGGATGATCACATATTATTTGCTATAGAACAAGATTCCGAATCCATACATATAGAATAATATTTCCTCCATATTGTTCACATTGTAACGTTGCATCATCACTATGCTATTCAATATGCATTTTGAGAAGTTTTGTCTTTTGTCTTAATGACGTAAGAAAATTATAACATTGATCCAGGAATGTAGTACATAAGTTAAATTATAATTAGTGTCTCACGATAATTTTACATAAAACGATGTTTGATCGTTTCGCGAACGATACGTAACATGAATAACTTTATTGCTGACATAAGACAATATTATAATTTGAATGGGACAGAGGGAATAGAAAATACTATTATAACGACGTAAGAAAATTATAACATTGATCCAGGAATATAGTACATAACTTAAACTATAATTAGTGTTTCATGATAATTTTACATAAAATGATATTTGATCGTCCCGCGAACGATTCGTTATATGAATGAATTTATTATTAACATAAAATAATATTATAATTTGAATGAGATAAAGAGAATAAGAAATACATGAACGTACAAATTATGGGTATGATTTTTTGTTTAGCGTTTTTACTACCATCTGGCAGTCACATTCCAAGTGGATCCTGTGGATGCATAGAGACAAAGCCAGTTCAATTCCATCCCTTAGGGATGATGCTTCACTGATGCTTGGGGACATTAGACACATACACTTTGCCCTGAGCACCACACAACACACCTTTTTCATCTCTGATGACTGCAGCTGTAGAAACATGCCCTGAAGAAATTACCGAGGTATCCACGTTCCGGTGGCTTCCACCCGACCCTTTCCTTCCCTCTCCCTCCTAATCGGATGTTTTCTTGTTGTGCTTCCATCCCCAGCGTCAATTCCTTTCTCATCTTCACAAATTCTTGAATTGATAGGGATAAAGAGAAAGATCGAAAATCTTTTCATCCTGGACTGGCTTCCTTATTCAAGCAAGAGAGATAGAAAGAAAGAGAAAAAACTTTTTTGATAGGTTCCTATTTGGAAAAAAAAAGATTAAAAGGTGAGTTCGATGGGAAATTTTCGTTCTTTTCCGAATTTTCCTTGGTTTCTAAGACATATAAAGAGAAAATCCCTAAGACGGATACGCAGATAGATCCTAAAACAGAGAAAAAAAGAGATCGTAAGGCAGAGAAATATCCTAAGGCAGAGAAAGAAAAAGATAAAAAGAAAACGTGGTTTATAACAAAGGAAGTCCTCTTTCGAAATTGGCCTGCATTTTTCGACAAGTCTGACGTTAGATCTGCAGTCAGAAAAGAAAGAGAGGAAAACAGGGAAGATATCTATTTTGATTTGAAAAAAAAAATCACAAAAATATTTTTTTAATGATATTAAGATATATTGTACTTCCTCTGTTCCAGAATTACACACAGTTTAAGTGCAATTCGTCAACTACTCGGTACATAAGGATTGCTTGTTTGTTATTCTGGATAGGCATAGGCACTTCCCTGCTGATCTGAGTATCATCCTAAGCTGAATTCCACTTCTGTTTCACCTTGTATTTCATTAGGAAATTGTTGATTTGTTGAACTGAATCAGTTTTCTAGTCCTTCTATTTCGTCTGTAGGAGTTTAGATCATTAACCTGATTCTTTGGTTTCTCTACTTTTTTGTGTCCACAGGCACCCTTTGTAATGCCGCAGAGTTCAGCTGCTGCATCCGACTGCACCTCACAGGTGTCAGCTAATTCGCATTCGGATCTCGATCTCTGTCCAAAGGCGCGTCTTAATTTTAGTCTTCGATAAATAATGACAATTTTTTCGCCCTGTCATATATATCATTCCAAAGAATTTGTTTGAATTGCGTTTCCTGTAGGGATTCAGGAGGAAAGCCCAAGAGAAGAGTCTAATACCCATCATCCATATGATCCACTCCCCTTTGAGCCTGAATCCATGGGCCTTCTTTACCCGCATAGTTGGGCAGGGCCACTTGCCTACCTGAGCAGAATACACATGTGAATTAGGCCCATCTTTTAACCCAAAAGCCTAGGGTTGTAGATTATGGATTGTTCACATATGTAAATTATTCTTTTTTTTACACAAATGTTAATATGGATAACCAATTCATCATATAACATCAACATTTCACAAGGATGCAGTACGGCCTATAGGAATTCCTGCTCTACCTTCCATGCAAAACAAATCTACTCCTCAGTCCCAACAAAGTGGAAGTGGTTTATCGAAAGATCTGTCAGATGATGATGATGCCGAAGGTGAAGATGAAACTACTGAAAACATGGATCCAAAACGCGTTAGAAGGTAGCATGGTCGACTATTGATAGGGCTTATTCAGATACAGATATAAGTACCCATCATTGTCAATTTGCAGACAAAGTTGTCATCAAGAAATTAAATCTAACTTTGTGCTCACTCTATGTGCTTTCATCTTCATTTGTTTCTCAAGAATGCTTTCTAATCGGGAGTCAGCCCGACGTTCAAGGAGAAGAAAACAGGCGCACTTGACAGAACTTGAGACACAGGTAGGTTTCCTCGTTTCTCATGTGGTTTCTATCCTCATTAGTGTTCAATTCATTTCTTAATCTTTTGGGAAACATCTTGTGCCGTTTTTCGTAGGTTGCCCAGCTAAGAGTGGAAAATTCATCCTTGTTGAAGCGTCTGACGGACGTGAGCCACAAGTACAATGAAGCAACAGTGGACAACAGAGTTCTAAAAGCCAATGTCGATACACTCAGAGCAAAGGTACAATCTAGCAAGGATTATGCGTTAGCCGCATCATTGATTGAATCATAGTTCTGACCAAAGGATTTCATTTCTTTCAGGTGAAGATGGCAGATGAGAGTGTGAAGAGAGTTACAGGGATGAACCCGCTATTACAAGCCATGTCGGAGATCTCCACAATGAGCTTCCCGCCATACAATGACAGTCCTTCGGACACATCTGATGCTGCAGTTCCTGTGCATCACAGCCCAAAGCAACAACGCTTCTACCACACTCCATCAACCAATACTTCTGTTCCAGCTCCAAGCCCCCCAGTTGAAGGTTTGGTCTCAAATACTCCAGGTGAAAATCTGCTGCAAACCCATGGAAATCCTGTCATAGGCGGTAACAAGATGGGAGGAACATCGTTAATGCAGAGAGTGGCGAGCTTGGAGCACCTGCAGAAGCGGATCCGTGGAGGTATTAATCCATCCACAGGAGGCCCTTAGAAATTATGTGACCTTCGCCTTTGTTATTCTTATTCATGTCCATGCCAACTTCTCGCACTTGTATTCATCAATGACATGTTCTCATTCTTTTTTCGTCTCGTGTCGTCCTTGAGAAACTGCATTCTTCTTGCCCTAAACCTCAATGTCCCAATATATGAAACAATTGAAGCACATATGAGGTTCAAACCCATCACAGGCATTATCATCAGAATTAGAGCCAGATAAAATCACGTAGTTTTAAGTTAACTCCAATACAAAGAACTCAAATACAGAACGAACCCTATCTTCGTCCTCGTTCTACCAAGAGCTCATCTAAGAGTGGTCTCTTTCGACCGTTAAAGCAAGTCCAATAGAATATGGCATTATATAGCAGGCAAAGTTATTTTTTGACCATCAATAGTGGAATGATATGGATCCGCTTTTTCCATTTATTATTAACAAGTGTTATACTTTTTATGAAGCGGAGGGAATATATATTTATAAAATAAATTTCTTGTTATTTATACAATAAAAAAAGATCAAATGTTTGAATTTCAGTTACTTTTAAAGTAAAAGTACTTCTACCGTAAAATTAACTTAGTTCGTGGACTAACATATTAAAATGACAACTGAGATAAACAAGGAATTTTTTTTATTTAATACATATACATCAATGAAACATATGCAAGAGAAAATGAAGTGTCATTGTGAATCAAATAAATGAAAAAAAAAAACAAACAAACAAATCAAGCCTTTATCCCATCAAGTGGGGTCGGCTACATGAATACGACGACGTCATTCCAATCTGTCATGTATATCATCTTCTGTAAGATTATGATAGACCATATCATACTTCAAGATTTCTCTCATGATTTTTTTAGGTGTTCCTCGTTCTCTCTTGACATGTGCTAACTCTCAAACTTCACATCTCCTAATAGAAGTTGTGACTGGTCTACGAAATAGATAGATGAACAAAATGAAAGAAAAAATAAAAAGTCATTATAAATTAATTAGGTTAAATATAACAAAAAACAGGTAGTATTGTAATTAGTATAGAACCAACCAAACTTGGTATCAAAAAATTAAACTTTGATACCAAGAAAGACTATTTTTTTTTATATATATATGTACCTCAATGAAACATATATAAGAGAAAATGAAGTATCATTGTAAATCAAATAGATGAACAAAATGAAAGAAAAAATAAACAGTCATTATAAATTAATTAGATTAAATATAATCCTAAATATGTAATATTGTAATTAATATACGACCAACCAAACCTTGATACCAAAAAAATCTAAATTAACTTTATATATATAAATAAATGTGATATCAAAAAAATCTAAATTAACTTTATATATATAAATAAATGCCACCAATGGAAGTCATGCTTTAATTTACCTTGGAATACAATGAGGAGGAGAAGGCCACATAGGTGTTTGAGATTTTTGTCTTACTTTAGGATAGGAACATCTTTTTGAAAACGGAAAATTACTAAATGGAAACAAGGAGTAAAGAGTCAGGAGTTGTAGCGCTTTACAACCTGTTCCAAAAAACAATAATACGTTGAGTTTTTGTTTCTATAACACATATAACAAGTTTTAAGTGTATTTATTTGAACTAATACAGGAATCGGAGATACTAGTTTCTGCATTATATGCTTATATAATTATTTTTATTAATAATATTAAAAATCAAGTTAACCGTTGAATCACACGATTAAACCTGTAACGACCCGAAATCCGGAGTGCCCGGCACGTGACGTTATGCCGTCATAGACCCAGTCCATGACAAGGCTAAACAAACCAAATAGGTTTTAGGAGTA
>JAOVYX010015613.1:0-27245 GCA_035668315.1 Drosera spatulata | reverse complement strand
TTGAGTCCTATAAATAGAGCTCATTTGTAAGGTGTTATGTACACATTTTTCAAGAGAAGAAAATCTCTCTTTCTCCCCCTAATCTCTCTTTAAAATATTTTATTATTTTATTAATTCCAATAATTATCTTTCGAAAAAATTTATCCGACAAAACGTTTGTTATAACAATGATAAATATTCTAGGAATCATTGTGTAATTCTTTTTATCCCTTGTAATTATATCTACGTTTCTCAGACATCCACATCCATCGACCATTCTCAATATCACAAATACTTTTTACCAGAATGCAGAAGTTCAGAACCAAACAAAAAAATAAAAGTAGTGAAGAAAAATGGGCAGTTGGACACACCACTCGCCAAAAATGGACCATTCAAGCATGCTGTCCATGCCACAAAAGTCATGGAAAAAGGGCATCTTAGAGTCCTCAAATCTCAATAATCGGCCGATTTGTAAGTGGTGTTTGTCCCGATTTCCCAAACCTTTTTCCAACTACAATCTACGTGATCAACTAACAAAAAAAATAGTAAAATAAGAACGTCAATGTTGTATGAGGACCGGCATTGTGAATTTATCTTTTAGTCAAAGCAACAAAGCAAGCAAAATGCAGCCCAATTATTGCTCTTGTGTAGGTAGGAGGAACCTATTTTCTCTCAAAGCTTAGAGGCAGAGTGACAGTCCTGTACTTGAGGTTAGGGATTCCTACAGTGGAGCTGTGTGCTGTTAGTCCGTTCATTTTTTTCATAAAAAACAAAACAAAATAAAAACGTCACGTTTTTGTTAAAAAAAAAAAAAAAAGACGAATAGCACACAACAAGGGTTGACACTGCAAGGGATCCGTATCCGATACTTAAAAGGTTCATTCGAGTTGATCTTTAATCATTAGTTCAGATTTTTGATCGGATTAGTTTCATAACAACTTGTTCAAGGTCTCTGGTCTTCCCGGTGGAGGCTCCTCGATATCCAGAGATGGTTACCCATCATTAGATATGATAAATAACTAGGCATCGGCTCAGTCGAGGAGAAAAGCAATATACATATACAAAACTCATTTCTTAAAACAGCCAAGTCTATCTCATAAACTTTCTGATTCACATACACAGCAATGCTCAAAATCTTTGTTGTTATGACTCTTCACTCTCTTCATTATCCATTGATATTGCACAAGACATGCCATTTATAAGAATCAAAGATCAACACACAGTATAACAAAACATTTCTAGACAGCTACATTCACCAACCATTCTCAACTCCAACAACCCATATTGACCAAAACACCAGAAAAAAAATCCATCTACTAAACAGAAGCACGACCTACTCATCAAAAATCACATCGAAGAAATCAGATTCATCCATCAACTCAACCAGATTCATCTCCTTTCCAAATCATTTTTTCTAGACAAGCGAGACCCAAAACACAAATCATTCTAGGACAACATTTACTGACAAATATTACAGGACTCCATGTCTTTTTTTTTTTTTCTCTCTTGTTTTTATCCCAATCAACCATATCTACGTTTTTGAGGCTGATCTATCCACCATTTTTAGAATCACAGATACTTTTGACTAGAATGCAGAACAAACAAACAAAAAAGTAGTAGAGCAAAATGGACACACCACTCACCAAAAATGGACCATTCATGTCACGTCCATGCCGCAAAAGTCATGAAAACAAAGGCATCTTAGAGTTCTCAAATCTCAATAATCGGCCGATTTGTAAGTGGTGTTTGTTCCTATTCGCCAAACCTTCTTCCAACTAGTACAATCTAAATGATCAACCAACAAAGAAGATAGTAAAATAAGAGTGCTGAACGACGTTGTGAGTTCATCCTTCAGTCAAAGCAATCAAACAAAGCAAGAGCTCGAATCAAAATGGAACCCAATTATTGGTCTTGTTCAGACAGAATGAACCTATTTTGCTCTCAAAGCTTAAAAGGCAGAGTGAAAATCTGTTACTCAAAAGGTTCACTTGTGTTGAATACATATATCATGACTCTTTTATTATCGGTTTAAATTTTTAATATAATTGATTTCATGAAAAGTCTATCTCATAAACTTTCTTATTCACACACAGGGATTGATCAACATCTGCATTGCCATATTATTCCTTAATTCTCTTCATTATCCATAGATATCTCACAAGATATGCCATTTGCTAGTAAGTATCGAAGACCAAACTCATAGCACAACATAAAATTTCAAGACAGCGACATTCACCAACCATTCTCAACTCCAACGACGATTTTTGACCAAAACACCAGAAAAAATCCATCTACTAAACAGAAGCACGACCCACTCACCAAAAATCACATCGAAGAAATCAGATTCATCCATCATCTCAACCAGACCATGGCCTCCTCTTCCGACGAAGTTCTCCACGAGTTCCGATTCTTCCGAGTCCTGAAATCCGGCGAAATCCAATTCACGCGCCCTCCGCCAACCGCCACAGTCCCGCCCGTCTCGGACCCAGCCGCCACCGTCCTATCCAAAGACGTCACGATCTCCGATCACATCACCGCCCGCATCTTCATCCCTCGTTCCGCAACCACCAACAACAACAACATCAAACTCCCCCTCCTGCTCTACTTCCACGGCGGGGGATTCAGCATCGAATCCCCGTTCTCCCCCAACTACCACGCCTACGTCGAGTCCCTCGTCGCGGACGCCACCGTAGTGGCCGTCTCCGTCCACTACGGCCTCTTCCCCTCCCGCCCCCTCCCCGCCTGCTACGAGGACGCCGTCACGGCCCTCGAATGGGTCGTGGGGGACCACAAGGATCCCTGGCTGGCCCACCACGTGGATTTCAACAGAATCCACGTGGGCGGGGACAGCGCGGGCGGGAACATATCCCACACAGTACTGTCCCACGCGGGTCGTCGTGGGTCCCACCATACCGGACCGTACAGAATAGTCGGGGGCATTTTCGTCCATCCGTACTTCGGAGGCACGGGTGACGATCAGATGTGGCTGTACATGAGCAAAGGCAACAATGAGGGTTTGGATGATCCTAGGTTGAAGCCGACGGATGAGGATCTGAAACAGCTTGGATGCGAGAGGGCGATTGTGTTCGTGGCGGAGAAGGATCATCTGATGAAGGTCGGCATCGAGTATGTCGAGAGGCTGAGGGGGAGCGGGTGGAATGGGAATGTGGACTTGGTTGTGAATGAGGGGAAGGAGCATTGCTTTCATTTGTTCAGTCCAGAGGATCCGGTTGCGGTCGAGAATCGGAGGCGGATCGTCGAATTCATTAACCGGGGATGATCCCTTCTCGGAGATGCTAGGGTTCTCTAACTGTTCTCTGCGGACCTGTTTTGGTGGTTCAATAAAATGAGAGTTGTTTTCTCGGTCCAGTTACGTTTCATGTTGATCTATGGGAATCCAGTTACGTTTCATGTTGATCTATGGGAAGAATGTAACTTTGAAATGTCATTACCTGTTTCAGTACTGTGCGGATACGTGTTAGTAATTAATATGGCGATAATCTATGTACAAGAAGTAACTTATGTTTCCATTATTCTAAGATTGGGGCACAATATTGTTCTCAGAAAATGCATAATTCAAAAGCAACTGAAAAGAGTTCGTTATGGTTAACAGGAAAGAACGACATGTACATAAGTTTGAGGTACCCGGAAGTAGACTATTGGGCTTGCTAGGAGAGGCCCATGACCCGTAAGAAACTGCAGTTGGATATCTGGGCTTGCGATAGGCCCATGTTTTGTCAGCCCAAATATTAGTCTGAGATCTTATAGGATACCACTAGATCATGATTTACGATATTTGTAGCAGCAATTACGCAAGCACCGTATGAAAATAAATGGCATTAGGTCATTGCAAATAAATACAAGCCATATCCAAGATGGCATTTCTCACTCCTTTTTTTTTTTTTATGAAAAAACAAACAACTGCATACTCCTCCTCTTTCAAAAAGATTTCAACCATGAACATGTATTCGATGTTTATGTATTTTTGAAATATTAGATATGATAAGACACATATTCGATAAATTTAATAACGATCTTCAACATATGACAAGAGATGATGGATATAGATGTAGAAGGAATAAATAGAGGGTCAGCTGCCACCCTCTTTTGGGCCTTTGGTGACGCTCATAAAAGCCCTCAAATTAATTGCCCCATTAAATCCCCTCTTAATATTCATTGCTCTTCCATCACCATTTTCAACTAAATGTTGATATTCAAAACTTCCTGCAACAATCAATTTCACATTTTAGTGGGTACGATTTAATTGTTTCTCATTTCAAAAAAAAAAAAAGTTTTTTTGGAATTTTCAATGTGCAAGAGGTATCTACATGTTCTTGGAGTATCATGTTTCTCATAAATGGTGACCTCTACTTAAAAGTGTTTATTTTCTCTTCTCTGTGGTTAGTTCGCGGTATAAGACTAGTAACAATTAATATGATGGACATATGCAATAATGATACAGTTTTGACTTAGACACACTTGTAAGAACTTTGTTAATTATAACTAGATTACCTAAGTGATCTATTAATTAATGCGACAGATCAGCTAATCGAGAAGAATTAATATCCTAATTGATCCAAATGGGACTCTACTGAACAAACGAGCTAATTAAGATGAGACAATTAGGTCATTATTTGGTTTTGCTGTTGAAAACTTTAAATATTTTATACATAATAGGTATTCTATAATCTGTTTGAGTGTTTAAAAAGGATTTATTTATCGACATAATATTAGAATAGCTCGTGATTTGAGATTACGAATTGGATCCCGACCTCCCTATTTATTACTATGTGGTTATTGTGTGGATTTGTTGGATGATCATCAATGTATTTTTTTGTTCACAGTTGAATTCCAAAATAACTAAAATAACAGGAAAATGGAAACTAATTGAGGTTAAAACTGTCATATTAAAATCGAGATCATATGAATGAATGACCCCTGCAGTTAGCTGGGATCAAGGAAAATAAATCAGCCCTCAAACTATAAGGGAGGGCATTAATATATAATTATGAATCAGAACCGTTACAATTAATATAGACTTTAATTTTGTAGTTGATCATCATAATGGAGTGGTTTAATTGTTGTTATTGGCTTTTAATATCCAAAGGCCGCCTTGTTCGTCAGGCAAGTGCAAATTCCTTTGTTTACTACGAGCTGAGTGACTTTTATGATACAAACATCATACTAAAATTTGCAAAGAAATTTAAGAAATGAACTCAAAGTAATACATAATCTGTATTTTCCTCTCAATGGATGTCATGAGAATTGAGAAGGAACCTACAGATGGGTGATCTTTAAGGGGAATCTATAGCGGGATATATACCCTCCACACTATCATGATATCTTATTGGTTGACAAAATCAAAATTTTTTCACGAATTATGATTATTTTTTTTATCAATCAGATTCCAAGAAAGTACAACGGAATGTACAGCTCCGGGATACATCTAATACTCCTTGATTCTTTAACCCAAAATATATGTGTTTAATGTTGTATTTCCTCTATTTCATAATAATTGAAACGTTGCGTAGCAATTATACACTGTATTTCGATACGTTATTTTTTATTAATAAATGATATGATACGAATGTCATTTTCGCTCAGGGTTATAATTCGTGACATATAATATGTTTGATATTTCACGATAAATTTATAAAAAAAAACGTTTGCTCGTCTCACGGATCATTTATAATGTCGCCATTTTTTTTGCTTACGTGGATAAGAAATATAACCCTTTGGAGACTGTAGGAGTACTTACTATCAATATCCAACCTAACCTGTGCTCGAAGATTTCAATTTTTAGCTGTTAAATGGCAATTAGAAGAGTCCATTTTTGTGCCTCTAATTTTTCTCTGGCTTTGCCTTTAAAGCCAAAAATTTGAAGTGAACGAATTACAAAACTGCTCTCTGAAAAGGATTTTATTGCTCATTTTACTCAAAATTCAGATTTTCCACTCTTCTCCATGTAACTACTCTTCTAATCTTCTTGGGATCATTTTATTTGTTGTATCTACAGACAACAGCTACAATTAATACTCTCACACTTCAATTGATTTGCTCAATATACTTGATTTGTTCTTCAAAATAAATTTAATTGGTCTTTAAAAGCACATAGCCAGCCCCCATCAACTCTTCCTCTCCAAGTACAGTTTGCTCGTCATATCTTCTTTATATAATGGCTCTTGGTCTTCAAAATCATCACCCACCTCAACCCCCTCTTCTCTTAGCGTCAGGAGCCACCACTTTTGGTGGCGATATCGATAAGAACGCCACGGACGTCGTCACCCTCAACCTCTTCGACACCAAAGTCCGTGACTGTCAACCTCCACAACTTAACATCATATATATTAAGGTGCGTGTGCGCGTTATGAAAATCCAATTAAAATCAACTAACATATCTGATTTTTTATCATAAACGAAAGATTTCAATAATAAGTATCCTATCTCAAAGTCTTCTTTTTTTGTTATATACATTAGGAAGGTGATCAAGTGACGAAAAACACGGGGCATTTGGAACTAAAGATGAACCGAGGGAGCAATAAGATGGGACCGAAGCTGGACTTGAGTCTGAACCTGTCACCACCACCAAGCAGGGTGGTTACAACGGCTGATGAAACTCGAAATTATCGACAGTCATCAGTGTCACCAACAAGCTCATGTGTTTCGTCGGAGGATGAAGGGGTGATTAAGTACACGGATGTCCCCGAGGCAACCTCGATGGTCCTGGTCGGGTGTCCGAGGTGTTTGATATATGTTATGTTGTACGAGAATGACCCAAAATGTCCCAAATGCAAAAGCAGAGTTTTGCTGGATCTCCTGCACAATGTTAATAATAATGTTGTCGTGTCGACGACAACGGCAAGGACGAGCTAAACAGAGTTGCAACTGTAGTAGTGTCTAAGTTTAGTGCAACGTTTTCTCCTTTCTTTCTACTCCATAGTTTTGTAGTGAAACTGCCTGTACTGTTACATTCCTTTTCCAAGGTTGTAGAGTTATCAAGGAATGGATTCTCTGGTAAATTTCTACCGTTACTGTTGGATAAATGACATCTAGAAGTGGAGTTGTGCTAAACTAGTTTTAACTTCTCATAACGAAAATATCTGAATTGTTATTGGCTTACTTATTTAATCATACAAACCTTACACAAACAACTTTAGACTAACAAATCCATAAGCGTCATTCATCTTCCAATTTAAATTCAATGTATCAACTTCAGCTCATGATATGCATCAAAATTAATGCGTTTGAAAAAATGACCAGTCAACCAATCAACAGTTCAACTGATCAATTCAAAAATAATGCAGATGATTATATTCCGCATCGAAGGAGACAACAAGCATAGCATTCCATCAACACTTGCAATCGCAAAAAGGCAAAACACTATAAATGATCGATTGTCGTCGACATAACTCCATCAAGCATACATCTTGGTTCCATCAAGCATACCTCTTGGTTTGGAATCTATCAGAAGTAGAACGTTTTCTATTTTTACTATCCTGAAATTGGACAAATTTTTCTTATCTAATATCATCTCACAGTTATAATATGTATCGATAACTATTATTTCTGTTTAATTTGAAATGACATATATATAAATTATATTTATAATTAATGTTTTTAACATGTCACATAAAACATGTTTTATTTATTATCAAATATCGATTGAAAACCGTCAAACTCCAAACCGTATCGCCTTTTGACATGGTAGACTTTGTAGTCCACCAATTATTCGACGACCCCTCCCATCATCGTCATCATTATTGAATCTCCTCTCCTTTCGTCCTCTTTTCTCTCTCAAGTTCGTCGCAGGCAAAACCCTCTCTCGATTGTTGACGAGTGATGACGGGAGGATCCAGCGTCGTCGGTGAGCCCCTCGCAAAACCCTAACTCATCGCCGCCTCATCGATCTCATCATCTCTTCGATGCTTTGCATTTCGATTTTCGCTTTTCGTCTCCAATTGGAATCGAATAATTCAATATGTTTGTCTGATTCTCAATTTATTTGCAATTATTCGTTTGTCTTTTTGCTTCTCTTGTCGGTTGAAGTATTTCGAGACCGCAGTTGATGTGGTTGTATTGACTCAGGTTTTGTGTGTGTTTGCTTCAATTGAAACTTCACGTTAGTGTGCTGGTTGTTTGTGGTTGTGGCGAAATGACTTGCGATTATTGAGAGAAACGCATCTCGTATGTATGTGATATGTGAACAAAAAATGATGAAAATTGAAAGGGAGTTGCAATGATGCCTTTAGTCACAAGATTGTATAAGGCAGTGTCTTACTACTACTGCTCCAACTAGAGGTGAATCGTTATCGTCCTTATAAATGTTCCAAAAGATTAATATTAGTGAAAATAAAGACGGGTTTGAACTGTGTTTTTTCACACGATGAATATATGCATTGTTGATATACAAAAAATTAGAGACTGGACTATGCTTGCTCAGTAGCTCATGTATGTTGGTGCGAGGTTACAGGCCTCCCTTTTTGAAGATAGGATCTGCAAAAGTTACTCCCTCCTTGTATGTAGATGGTACTGATAATTTGAGATGTAATGAGAATAGGCAGCTATTTAATTATTCACTCAATGAAAATTATCTTGCAGTCAGTAATTTTGATTTAATTGTGGTATGTGTTGTTAAAATGTTGATCACCGATGCATTTGATGAATGCTCATCCAAGCACGCAAGCTTATGAACAAGTATGCCCCTCCAGACCATTGCGCAGAATCTTCAAAGTGAAACGCCATTTCATACCAAAAAGATTCTTAAAGATTTATTCTGCTTCTGTATTTAGCATGATAAATCTTTATAGCGTTGCTTTGATGTTTCAGCCACTTGTGGTAGGCCACCAGATTACCTTCTGGTGTCTCATGATGTAAACCTTTATTATCTTACTTCTTGGTGTATTTTTATTCATCAGTAGCTATTTGAGATTCTGAGAATAGTCATCCTAAGGTGCAAGAATTTTGCAGTTCCACGGAACTTCAGATTGTTGGAGGAGCTTGAACGTGGGGAAAAGGGAATTGGAGATGGAACTGTCAGCTATGGGATGGACGATGGCGATGATATCTATATGCGTTCCTGGACAGGCACCATAATTGGTCCTCATAATGTAAGTTCTACCTTCATTGCTGATATGGTTTTTTTTTTTTTTTTCTTTTCATGCAAAACAAAGAGGAAGCTGCCATGAGTTGATGTGTTGGGCATCATTTCCTGATAGCTCTTCCATTAAACATGAATTTGATAACTGATCTGCCTGGTGAAAATAAGAGTCGTTTATTTTGGATAAAAGTATACTTGTGAAAGGCTTGTCAAAGAAATCTGATGTTTTATCACATTAAATTGAACTTAGTCTGTCTTCACTGCTATGAATAATGCTGTGTTCTTACCTTGCTCAATTTTCTTTTGTTGTTTAGTCTGTACATGAAGGTCGGATATATCAGTTGAAGCTTTTCTGCGACAAGGATTACCCGGAAAAGCCCCCAAGTGTTCGTTTTCATTCCAGGATTAACATGACTTGTGTTAATCATGAAACTGGAGTGGTATGATTCCTTTTTTCAATTTAAATCCAAGGGATGATGCATATGTTGCTTGTATGTGGCTTATTTTAATGATGTGAAGTTGACTATCTTGATCCTCTGCTGCAATTAGGTGTCTCTGGCTGTAGACAGGATAGATTAAGAATTTAAAGATGCAATCATGCCTTACATTATCATTTTTTGTGTTCTGTTTTCCATCTCTAGGTTCTTCGTGTTCCTATGTTTTACACTTGCTACCATTCTGAGCTTAAACAATGTCTAGTGTTTATACATGGTCTGGTCCTCATCCTCAACTTATATTTTATCTGTTAATCCTAAGCTGCCGCACTCATCTAAAGTTAGTTTGATGGGAGAACTCCGATGACATATGGCAACTGTTGTACTCATGTTCTGCCTGTCTGTATTTTATTTTACTACCGCCAGTAGACATAGTTTTTCTGTTCAACGTGATTATCAGAGTTATAGTGTTCTCTTTCTCATATGCCTTGTATATTTCCTTCTGCCGGTGGCTTCTTCTATCGTCTCCTTGATTTGAACATACATGTTGCGCTACGCTCTACTACATACTATGACGAGATCTTGTTACTTGTACAGGTGGAACCGAAGAAGTTCGGGCTTCTAGCGAATTGGCAACGTGAGTACACCATGGAAGACATACTGACCCAGCTGAAAAAGGAGATGGCAGCTCCATACAACAGAAAGCTGGTGCAGCCACCCGAAGGTACCTACTTCTAGTATTTGAAGACAGATCGTCACAGTACGATGGCCTCCTGGATTTAACTTGTACAGGGGAACAATCACCCTCTCCCATCCCTCATCCAATGTGTCCTATATCCTTGGTTTCGATCCTTGTGTCAGCGTGCTTTTGGTTAATTATGGATTTTATTATTGCTGGGTATCATATGTTGGATTCTTTCGGGAAATTGTGGTTCATGTAATGGATCTGTTACCTGATTCGATGAATCTCTGGATGATGGTTTATGGTGGGAAGAAATTTGGAGATGGTGTCTTTCGGTGAATTCTTGAAGTGTTGATTTTTTATTGTGTTTTTCTCCTACTGTGTTTCTGTATCGGCATATGATTGAATGACTTCGAAATGGTTTTTACAGTCCAAGTAGTTGCACTATTAAGAACAGGACTCGGCGTTTGTATGCTTCTGTGTGCTATCATCCTTGCGCATAATGGTAAGAGGAGAAACTGTTTATAGCCTGTGATATCATCCTTGCCACAGTAATCCCCTGTCGTCGCAGGGGACGACTGCCGCCATACCAGGAACTGTTTATAGCCTGCAAAAGAAATTGGCATCATATTTGGAATGTGCTAGATTTAGGCTCATATTCAAAAATCGGGATGGATTGGGGCTGTCTTCTTCATGGTTGGTTTCAAACTAATGGTTATCTCTGTCATGGTGCGATGAATCGTAACAAGTTGTCAAGAATATAAATCCAAGATCAACTCAGCATCAATCATCTTTAATCATCAACAATCAATGATGAATTATATCGTCAGTCAAAATTATATTTTAATCTGAATAACCACAACTATCTAGTCTAGTTTTATTAAATTGTTAATAGTTAGAAATGTCTTTGTAGATTGTGTATCCTTTGCTTTGCACCCAAAGTATCATGATTAAGACCAAACTCGAACGGTCAACTATCCTCCCAACGGCTATATTTCCAACTTCTATAAAACCCCACATCACAAACTCGACTCGAATTAACCACAACCATGAAACCCTAGCGCCGTCGTGGCAGATCCAAACATCCGACCATCGACCTTCTCCATCTCTGGGGCGAATGCCGCCGCGAGACTAGAAGATCGATCGATCGCAATAGCGACAGGGGGTGATTCCCCAACGCAGATGACAGCGTGGTCGGCTAGGGTTTGACATGTTCGAGTTTGACTCCGGATGCCATCTCGTCTCCCGGCGACAGGGTGTGATTCCCTATCACCGTCGGTTGGAGATCGGAGATTGCAGTGTGGAGCGAACTCGGATCCAATCATATTGGTCTGATCCCAGTGAACGGGGGTGAAACCCTAATACACCGCTTGGGAATTCGACAATCATCGATTGCTAAAGCGACTGGGGGTGATTCCCCAACGCTGCTAACGAGATCGAAAGATCGGGGCTGAGATCGAGGTTTGACGAAGTGGAGTTTGCAGTGTGGAGCGAACTCGGATACGATCGTCTTCGATCGTAAATTTGATGGGATGGAAACCCTAATTTCGCAGCGGGATTGATGGACGAGGTTGATGGTTGATTCGAGTCTAATGGTTAGCAGTTTGAAACCCTAAATTTGATGGTCTTATCTTCAATTTTATTTTTTTTTATAACAAAATCACTTTCTGAAGTGTCTACTTCTGATCATCTGCCAAGTTACCAATTATCTCCAAGTCTTATTTTCATCCGCTTTCAGAGGCGTTATGTTTGTAGGTTTGATCCCTTACCGAAACTCTTCCTGCAGACATGTCAATGAAAGTGTAAATGTAATCTGCAATTTATAACCTCATCTCTTTGATCATGCTGTTGTACACTTGTATTCACCAAGGGTGTCAACAAAGGAGGTTTAATTGCTAAATTTTCTGATTTATCAACTTTTTCCATTGGGTTTTCCCCGTAAGTAACTTTGTTTTGAAAATCTTGTTTCTGCTGGTTAATTCTCTTTGATGAAATAATTCTTTTGAGGGACACGGTAATATTTTCAGGTTTTCAAAAAGTAAGCGGTTTAAGGCTGCTTTATTGAATTTGATCAAGTTTTTGTTCACATATTCCGTGGATGATCAGATCCTTCATAGACCCAAAGGATCGCCCAGTTTTAATCTTACATCTATGAAGGGATTCGCATTGCCTTGTCTTTAAAGACCGATTCGGGCTTGATACTGAGGCTAAGAACTATGCGGAAATTATGTACTAACATCTTTATGTAAGTAACAAGACCGTGCTGTTGCAAGAGGGCCGCTTTCCTAATGGCATTGGCACAAAAGGTAGAGTTTGAATAAATTTGTGTGATTTTGCACATCAACAATCCAGTATATTTCTTATTGTGCTTAGTTTATTAGAAAGTAGGTGAATAACTGCTGATATATCTTGATTGTAGGGCACTTATTACTCTGAGAGATGTGTTCTGCCACATGGAGCTCTGAGATCACTATATTATAGCTCTTTGGAGCTTGAATATGTTTTCTTATCTCATGTTCTAGTATTTTCACTGTGGGATTGAATAACTATGTAATGAAGATGCAAACATAGAACATGGAGGGAGAGAAGGTGCAAACATGCAACATGGAGAAGTCAAGTTTTGAAGGGCCATGGACACCCAATCCCTTGGTTTGTGATAACTCTTACTTTAAATATATCACTTCATCATCTTTCTTTCACTCTGTGATTGGTCTTGCCACAAATATACAAGCATATTATAGTTGCAAGTATTTCCCTTAACGCGGAGATGGAGGAAGTGCTTATCTTTCTGCATCACACAAAGCTCTCCTGGGTGATGATTTGTTCTGTCCACTTGTTGATATAACTAATACGAGGATAAACCTCATGCCCTGCGAATCAAACAATTTAAATAGTTAGATCCATCTTATCATAATAATAAACAAAAGTTACTTAGTGGAAAGCCACTGCAGAAGCTGAATCACGTTTACGTATTGCTCCTTTCTGCAGAAGTGATCATTCTCCAAGAAGTATGGATTTTTCCTGTTTCACTACTGCCATCAATCCTGCTCCTTTGTTGCAGAAGGCGATTATAACCGTGAAACACCCCCCTTACTTCGCAAGGGGATCAAAAGGTTGCGGTGGATGTTGGATTTGAGCTCAATTTTGTGAGTCCCCAGGCAAACATGGTTAATTCCCTAGCACCGCTACAGCGAATGAAGATTGCAGTTACAGATTGGCAGGTTCGGTTTCTCTTTTCTTTTTTCAACAGTAGAATTGTTGTCAGGTCTGATGTTGAACTTGTCATTTGTCAACTTCATGATTTGTTTCATTGACTTAGAATAGATTGCTACATTCTTAGTCAATATGCAGAAGCATCTTGGATGAACCGGTATGCGTTTCGAGATGGCAAGTGTTCCTTGGCGGAAACTGATGTTTATGGCATGTAGGAGTCGGTTTCATGATCCACTATTACCGTAAACATAGGGAAATCTCTTATTTCTAGACTAGACAAAATAACTTTCGCTCAACTTTTTCCCCCCTTACAAAATCACTTTGTGAAGTGGCTTCGTCTCATGGTTTTCTAGACTAGGAGTGGGTTTCATGATCCACTATATCAATTAACTGCAAGTCTTATTTCCATCCGCTTTCTGAGGCGTTATGTTTGTCAGTCCGATCCCTGAGCGAAGCTCCTCCAGCAGACATGTCAGTGACAGCATAAATCTAATATGCAATTTATAACCTCATCTCTTCTGATCATGCTGTTGTACACTTGTGCTCAGCAAGGGTGTCGCCAAGGAGGTTTAATTGCTAAATTTTGTGTGATATATCAACTTTTTACTTTGATTTTCCATGCGAAAAAGAAAAATAAACTGTTTTCTAAGTCTTGTTTCTGTCATTCTCTGGTTATTTCTTCTGGATAAAGTCAGGGATTTTAATCAGGAATTTTGAGGAATTAATTAATTTTTTCAAGTTTTGGAAGAGTAAGCGGTTCAATGGCTGCTTTGTTGAATTCACTTAATCTTACATCTAAGAACTCAAACACATTGCCCTGTTTGTGAAAAATGGTTCGAGCTTGGTACTGATGGCAATAACATCTTCATGTGATCTACATGACTGTCGTGCCAGAAGGCCTCTTGCCTGATGGCACAAAAAGGTGAATTCCGATTCAACAATCTATCAGATTATTTCTTTTTTCTTTAGTTTATTGCGAATTTAGTTGTTTTACTTCTGACATAGTTTAATTGCAGGCAGTGATCACTCGAGAGATCCGGCTGCTTATGTCTAATGTATAGTTACCGAATACTCTCACACCTCTAACGTACCACGAATCGGGTGTGGCGTACCAAGGTGCGATATGTAAAAAGAAGTCCTTAAAATTTATGCCACGACCAACGTATCATATACCAGGCCTAACATACCGGATAACGAATCTGGTAACACTGGTCTGATGGCACAAAAGGTGAGTTTGAATGTTTTCCTGTGTGATTTTTCACTTCAGCATCTACCAGAGCCTTTCTGTTTCCTTTAGTTTATAGTGAACATAAGCAAATTACCGCTGATATATCTCGATTGCAGGCACTGATCACTTGTTTTATGTGTTTGACGACATGGGTCTTTGAGATCATGATATTGGAGTTCTCTCTGATGGTCACACCTTGGGTGAGTGAAGTATTTTTTGATGCTGGAATATGTTGGTTCTCTTTGGTCTTGTCATGAATCTGTCACTGTGGATATGCTTATGCAGGTAAAATGCCGCAAGGAGAGGTCTGGTTTTGAAGGCGCATGGACATCCAATCATCTTTCTTCAATTATTTCACCCTAACATCTTCTTTTGCTCTGTCATTGGTTTAGCCACAAATATAGTAACACATAAAAGCTGATTTATTTGCGTTGATAGGATACTCCTTCTCGTGGAGATGTATGAGGTGTTCCACCCACTTCTTGATGCAATCAACACGAGGATAAAATTCATGCCATCAGAATAAAAACAAGATCAATGATTAAATCCATCGCATTTTATAAAACAAAAAATAGCAGGTAGAAAATCTCTGTAGAAGCCAATTTATGTCAGCTGTTGCTCTGTTGCTGCGGAAGTGATCATTATCTGAGAAGTATGCGTGGACTGAGGGATCATTTCCTGCACTTTGGTTCACCAATGCTGTGAGTCCTGCTCCTTTGTTGCAGAAGGTGAATAATCAATAAACAGCCAGATGTGGTACATCAATTTCCTTCCTCTGATTTAGATCTTATGGTTCAGTTCTTTGTTTAGCTTTCTTGTACTGTATGAGAACTTATCTTGTATATTGTTGTTTCGTCCCTTGCTCAAATGAAGAATGTTGATCCAAGGTCTTGGATAAAATACTTGTCGAACATCTTTCTTAGTTGTCTTCTTGTCAGGTTTTGATCATCTGTCTAAGGCTACCGAGGATCTGCAAGTCTTATTTTTATCCGCTTTTTGAGGCCTTATGTTTCTCGGTCTGATCCCTGATCGAAGCTCCTCCAGCAGGCATGTCAATGAAAGCGTAAAACTAATCTGCAAGTTTATGATCTCATCTCTTCTCTGTTCAAGCTGTTGTACACAGGTAGACATCAACGGTGTCAACAATGGAGGTTTGATTGCTAACTTTTCTGATTCATCAACTTTTTTCCATTGGTTCTTTCCACCAAAAAATTTTGTTTTAAAATCATGTTTCTGCAGGTTAATTCTGTTGGATGAAGTCCAAGACTCTAATCATGCTTTTGAAGACTCTGTTCAAGCTGTTGTACACAGGTAGACATCAACGGTGTCAACAATGGAGGTTTGATTGCTAACTTTTCTGATTCATCAACTTTTTTCCATTGGTTCTTTCCACCAAAAAATTTTGTTTTAAAATCATGTTTCTGCAGGTTAATTCTGTTGGATGAAGTCCAAGACTCTAATCATGCTTTCGAAGACTCTGTTCAAGCTGTTGTACACAGGTAGACATCAACGGTGTCAACAATGGAGGTTTGATTGCTAACTTTTCTGATTCATCAACTTTTTTCCATTGGTTCTTTCCACCAAAAAATTTTGTTTTAAAATCATGTTTCTGCAGGTTAATTCTGTTGGATGAAGTCCAAGACTCTAATCATGCTTTCGGAGACTTACTTAATATATTAAGGTTCTCAAACAGTAAGCGATTTGATGGCTGCTTATTGAATTTGCTCAAGTTTTTTAATCTCTTGCATATATTCTGTGGATAACCATGCATTCATAAATCCAAAAGATCGGTAGTCTTAAACTTACATCTAAGAACTCGCATTATTCTGTCTTTAGAGAGACCGGTTAGAGGTTGATACTGAGCCCGATAACCACATGGAAATTGTATACGAACTTTTACAAGTGATTAACAAGACTTTGCTGCCGTGAGAGGGCAAAAGGTGAGTTTGAATGTTTTCTTGTGTGATTTCAGCAATCCACAGTTGTAGGGGCACCGATTACTCTGAGAGATTTAATGCCGCATGGATCTCTGAGATCACTGTACTATTCTTTTTCATGAAGCGTCTGATAGTCATACATCTTTGATGCTTGAATCTGTTAGTTCTCTTAGGTCATGTTCTGGAATTTTTACTATGTGATCGAATGACCGCGAAGATGCAACAAGAAGCAGCAGTCAAGTTTCGAAGGGCCATGGACACCCAATCCTTTGGTTTGTGATACTCCTCTTACTTCAAATATGTGACTTTATCTTCTTTCTTTTACTATGTCATTGGTTTTGCCACAAATTAGTAACATTTTTAGCTGCAAGTATTTCTCTTGACAGGATAGTTCTTATTGCGGAGGCTGAAGAAGGTCTTGTCTTTCTGCAATCTGCATCGGACAAAGCTCTCATAAGTGATGAAGTGTTCTGTTCTCCTAAGTGGTGAAGTGTTCTGCTCTCCTAAGTGATGAAGTGTTCTGCCCACTCGGCGATATAACTTAAACGAGGATAAACCTCATGCCTTGAGAATCAAATACTTTAAATAGTTTGAATGATATAACTAACACGAGGATAAACCTCATGCTTTGAGGATCAAATACTTTAAATAGTTTGAATGTTTTCCTGTGTGATTGTTCACTTCAGCATCTACTAGATCCTTTCCGTTTTCTTTAGTTTATAGTGAACATAAGAGAATTACCGGTGATATATCTTGATTGCAGGCACTGATCACTTGAAATAAGTGTTTCACGACATGGGTCTTTGAGATCAGGATATTGTAGTTCTCTCTGATGGTCAGACCTTGGGTGGGTAAAATCATCTTAGACACTAGAATATGTCGGTTCTCTTTGTTCTTGTCATGAATCTGTCACTGTGGATATGATTATGCAGATAATAATGCCGCAAGGAGAGGTCCGGTTTTAAAGGCGCATGGACATCCAATCATCTTTCTTCAATTATGTATCTCTATCATCTATCTTTTGCTCTGTCATTGGTTTTGCCACATATATAGGAGTGATACATTAAAGCTGTTTTATTTGCGTTGACAGGATACTCCTTCTCGTGGAGATGTATGAGGTTTTCCACCCAATTGTTGATGTAATCAACACGAGGATAGAATTCATGCCATCAGAATCAAAACAAGATCAATGATTGGGAAACCTTCAATGGAAGTGTGACCACCCGAAGTACACAATTTGTCTCTTTTACCTTTGTACAGATTACTAGTTCCCTGGAGCTGAATTTCTTTCATTGTTTGTTTATAGGAGACTGAACGAGGGTGTTGCTTGGGAGACCTTCCATGGAAGTGTGACCTTTCTTTGTTCCTGATTCTGTCTCTGAAATCAAGAGCTCCTGGTGCTCTTGAAAAGTGTCAAGGAATTACTTGGTTTGTTCGCTGATTGAAACTCCTCTTGCAGACATGTCAATGAAAGCGTAAATCTAATCTGCAATTTATGACCTCATCTCTTTTCTGATCACGTTGTTGTACACTTTCACTCGTCAAGGGTGTCAAGAAAGGATGTATAATTGCTAAATTTTGTGATACATCAACTTTTTTTTTCATTGGGTTTTCCCTGTGAAAAAAATGTGTTTTCTAAATCTTGTTTTTTGCTTTCTCTGGTTATTTCTCTCAGATAAAGTCAGGAATTTGAATCATGATTTCGATGAATTAAGTAAGTTTTTCAAGTTTTGAAACGGTAAGCGGTTCAATAGCTGCTTTAATGAATTTGCTGAAGTTTGTGTTAAGGTCCTGCCTAATTACATGGATGATCATTTCACAGATATGAAGGATCGGCCAGTCTTAATCTTACATCTATGAACTCAAACGCATTGCCCTGTTTGTATAGAATGGTTCGAGCTTGGTACTGAGGGCAATAACTATCTAGAAGTTATATAACATCTTCATGTGATATACAAGACTGTCGCGCCAGAAGGCCTCTCTTGCCTGATGGCACAAAAAGATGAATTTCCACTTCAATAATCTATCAGATCCTTTCTGTTTTCTTTAGTTTATTGCGAGTTTAGGAGTTTTACTTCTGACATATTTCAATTGCAGGCACTGATCACTTGAGAGCTCCGGCTGCTTTTGTCTGATGGCACAAAAGGTGAGTTTGAATGTTTTCCTGTGATTTTTCACTTCAGCATCTACCAGATCCTTTCCATTTTGTTTAGTTCATAGTGAGCATAAGAGAATTACCGCAGATATATCTTGATTGCAGGCACTGATCACTTGATATATGTGTTCGACGACGTGGGTCTTTGACAGCAGGATATTGTAGTTCTCTCTGATCGTCACACCTTGGGTGAGTGAAATCATCTTAGATGCTAGAATATGTTGGTTCTCTTTGGTCATGCCATGAATCTGTCACCGTGCATATGATTATGCAGGTAAAATGCTGCAAGGAGATGTCTGGTTTTGAAGCGCATGGACATCCAACCATCTTTCTTCAATTTTGTCTTCCTGTCATCTACCTTTTGCTGTGTCATTGGTTTTGCCACAAATTTAGTTACAGATCAAAGCTGCTTTATTTGCGTTGACAGGATACTCCTTCTGGCGGAGATGTATGTGCCTATGAGGTGTTCCACCCGCTTGTTGATGTTATCAACACGAGGATGAAGTTCATGCCATCAGAATCAAAACAAGATCAATTAATTAAATCCATCTCATTATCATAAAACAAAAAATAGCAGGTAGAAAATCTCTGTCGAAGCCGATTTATGTCAGCTATTGCTCTGTTGCTGCGGAAGTGATTGTTATCTGAGAAGTATGCGCGGACATAGAGGGGTCACTCCCTACGCTTTGGTTCACCTATGCCGTGAGTCCCGCTCCTTTGTTGCAGAAGGTGATGTAAACCAAGAAACAGCCAGATGGCCCAGATGTGGTATATCAATTACCTTCCTCTGATTTCGATCTTACGGTTCAGTTCTTTGTTTAGCTTTCTTGTACTATATGAGAACAAATCTTGCATATTGTTGTTTTGTCCCTTGCTCAAATGAAGAATGTAGATTCAAGGTCTTGGATAAAATACTTGTTGAGCATCTCTCTGAGTTGTCTTCTTGTCAGGTTTTGGTCATCTGGCTTAAGTTACCAAGTATCTGCAAGTCTTACTTCCATCCGCTTTTTGAGGAATTATGTTTGTCAGTCTGATCCCTGGTCGAAGCCCCTCCAGGAGACATGTCAATGGAAGCGCATATCTAATCTGACATTTTTTTGATCTAATCTCTTCTCTGTTCATGCTGTTGACACATGTAGTCATAACAGTGTCAACAATGGAGGTTAATTTGCTAATTTTTCTTATTCATCAACTTTTTTCCATTGGTTGTGTTTCCACTAAAATAAAATTTGCTTTAAAACCATGTTTCTGCAGATTATTTCGCTTGGATTAAGTCTGGGATTCTAATCATGTTTTCGAAAGTTTGGTTAATATTTTAAGGTTCTCAAACAGTAACATGTGATGGCTGCTTTATTGAATTTCCTCAAGTTTTTGTTAATCTCTTGCATATATTTCGTGGATAACCATGCATTCATAGATCCAAAAGATCGGTCAGTCTTAAACTTATGTCTAAGATCTCGCATTTCCCTGTCGGTGTGAGCTTGATACTGTGGCCAAAACCATGTGGAAATTGTATACAAACTTTTACAAGTGATTTACTAGACTGCTGCCACCAGAGGGCTATTTGCCGTACGGCACAAAAGGTGAGTTCGAATGTTTTCTTGTGTGATTTTTTGTACATCAGCAATCCACAGGATACTTCTCATTGTGTTGGTTATTAGAAAGTTGGTGAATAGCTGCTGTTTATTATAGTATCTCCATTGTGGGCGTGCACTGATTACTCTGATATGTTTTATGCCACATGGATCTCTGAGATCACTATACTATAGCTCTTTCTCATAATCAAACCTCTGTCAGTGATATCATCTTTGATTCTTGAATATGCTAGTTCTCTGAGGTCATGTTCTGGAATTTTTACTGTGGGATCGAAGGACCATGCAGTGAAGATGCAACAAAGAAGCAGTCAAGTTTTGAAGGGCCATAAACACCCAATCCTTTGGTTTATGATACTCCTCGTTCTTTAAATATGCGATTGTATCATCTTTCTTTTGCTGTGTCATTGGTTTTGCCACAAATTTAGTAACATATTTTTAGCTGCAAGTATTTCTCTTGACAGGATAGTTCTGATTGCGGAGACGGAAGAAGGTCTTGTCTTTCTGCATCAGAGAAAGCTCTTATAAGTGATGAAGTGTTCTGTCCACCCGGTGAACAGTGATAACTAACTCGAGGATAAACCTCATGCCCTGAGAATCAAACAATTGAAACAGTTCGATCCATCTCAAAAATTAGCAAGTAGATAACCTCTGCATTAGCTGATTCATGTCCTGCATTGCTCCTTTATGCAGAAGTAATCATTATCGGAGAAGTATGGATGGACAATGACGGATCTTTCCTGTTTCAAATGCGCCATGAATCCTGCTCCTTTGTTGCAAAAGGTGTTTATAACCTGAGAAATATTTCGATGTGGTATGTCAGCTTCTTTATGGTTCAGTTTCTTTGTCATGAGAATGCATCTTGCATTTTGTTGTTTCATCCCTAGCCCGAGTGAAGGATGTAGATTTGATTCTTTGATAATGCATGTATGTCGAACATTTGCAAATGCATGTAGTCTGTTGAGTTTCTAAGTTCAGGCAGGGCTAATGGCTAGAACCTAAGTGTATTTAAGATGTTTGTTTGTGTAATGATTTGGAATGATGGTTGTTATGAAGAACATGTCTTGTTGTCACTCAACTTTACCCATAGGTTTGTTGGCTCTTTAGCTAGTTGTTTTGTTCCAACATGTATCTTAGATCTATTTTATTTGAGTACCTTCCCTTTTAATTTGGTAGAAGCTAGTCCCAAGAACGATGACTTCAAGGTGTAGATTTTAAGTGCTTCTTCTTTCCGTCTCCTTTCTTCCTTGATCCTCTTGTCAGTATTGCATACGCGTTCGTTTTCCAATAAGCATGATTCTTTTTTCATTAAGGGTTTCAGTTATGATACATTAATACTAGACTTATACCTGAGATGATGGTGATTTTGCACCTAGTCTTAGACTCTTATGTTCTTGTTGCCTTTTTTCCAGCTTGGATTTCAAAAACTTTTGTTAACCCGAAGTACAAGATTTGTCATCTTACCTTTGTACAGATTACTTGTTCTCTGGAGCTGAATTTCTTTCATTATTTATTTTTAGGAGACCTTCAATGAAAATGTGACCTGTCATAGTTTTTGGTTTTGTCACTGAATTCAAGAGCTCCTGGTACGCTTGAAAAAAATGTCAAGGAATTACATTTAGTGCTCGCATTTTCAGATGGATATAACACATGACTATAAATTTTAAATCCTCGTGAATCGGATCTCCCTAACCCTCTATGTAATGTGAGAAATATGGAGTTGGTGAGAATAAACCTTAATTATCAAGTTATTTCTGCCGATAAAATCTTACACAAATATATAGATACAAATACAGAAAAATATTGGTACTTTAAAAACATTTTCTTGTGTGCTTCAAATAAATCTCCATCATTGATTTAATTACAAAATCAAAAGAAGAAATAGATTTAAAATAAGATGGAAACAATCAATGCTGGAGATTCATTTGAAGCACGTAGAAAAGGTGCGGTTTTGAAGCACAGAAGTCATTCCGATAACAAATATTTGCTTCGTGTGATTGTGACACTCCAGCTCTAAAGCAATTGTTACATTTTGCAGGATGATTGGCGCTCTTATTCAAAATATGGATCAATCATCATCATCTTATTCGTCGAGACCACTGCCTGGGTGGTTTTTCGTGGATTTTGTGCTTCACCAAACATGTGAACTTCCTTGGTGGGTCATCATTCAGAGGTAAGTCACAAGACTCCATCAACCTTGATCTTGACATGTTGTTGGGCATTTTTCGCTTCATCTTTTCGCCGTGGATGATGGATTGATCATTTGACATTGACTATGAATCTCTCAGAGCATTACATGTAACGGTGTGAACTGGTGTGCTTCTTTTGATAAGAACATAGTGGCGTCATTATATGACGGATAACTGTTTCTTTGACATCCTTGGTATCCATTTTTTGTGTCGACCATGTCTACCCTTGAATTGGACATGAAAACTTTCCTATCCTGGTTTGCCGCTTTGGTCACATATATTACTTCAAATTCTGAAGCAAGATTGAACCTTCTTCACTTGAGATAAACCGAAGTCCTTGATCAGGTGGAGTGTGTTCTCTTGGGCCATGGTGCAGGGTGGGGGCAACCTCGAAGTAGATTGTTGGCCTCTATGTTAAGCCATTTAGATATGAACAAGGTACTTGGTGTTGTGGGGGGTTTTCGCTTTTCGCTACCTTTGTTGCCATTTGTATCAATGGATACCTTGACAGCCTTATATACATCTGTAAAATCTCGTCCAGGAACCTTTTCTGCTTTTACAATTAGTCCCCCATGGCTCAAGAGATCTTACCAAAAGGAAGTGAAGACTTTTTGATTAGTGTATGCGCTCTAGGGAAAGGTTACTATAAGCTTGGACAAAACTAGAATGACGAGTTACCACATCGGTAACATTTAGTTCGAGCTTTCAACTTAAAGCCTTGTAAAATGTCGATTTCGTGCACTTTTCGTGTTCTGGTCTTTCATGTTCAGGCCCTGCAACATCTTGGTTGGTTCAACTTTTTGTTTCATAACCACTATCAGCTTGTTTTTCAAAACCTTTTCACTGATGGATATTTGAACCGCCAAGGGTCTTCACTGATTTGAATTTCTATGTACAGAAGATCAATAAATGAAATTCTTGAGTGTTTGAGATGGAGATTGGACCACTGTGGATCCTGGCAGACCATATAGTATAGTACTGTTATGCCCCCCTTCTCATTTCATATGGTCCATGAGCAGCATTAACTTGTTTGGTATATAACCTAGGGTGATGTAGACAATGTTGTTACTTGTCACTTATTCTATTCTAACCCCGAAAATTTAATGGGGAGTGAGTTGTGTTTTTCGGGTTGGATCCTCACATGGTGGGGTTTGCTGGGTCTCACCACCACCCCCAGTGTGGTTCAGTGGGTTCAGTTCTAGTTTCAGAATGCTCCTTCTTTTGGTTAACCTTTGAATTCACTGTGGAATTCCTGTCTCTGTTTTGTTATCCTCATCGTTCTTAAAGAATGTGTTCATGACGGGATTATCTGGTTATGCATGAGAGCTGCTTGAGGCTGTCTGATGGAAAAGTTAAAGACATGTTGTGGCATAAGCAGCTGTTTGAACTTTGAGTGGTTGGATAACTTGGATGTGAATTTATTGATGGATGCCTCGGGTTTAAGAGTTAATGGTTCTGTTCATGCTAGATGTGCATTGTGTTGGTAGATTATAGCGGAAGACATTCATTATATCCTTTGCTTTTTGGTGATGTTTATCTTTATGCCTGTGAGCAGCGAAGTGTTGTTAACTAGTCACTCCTGTTACTGTCTTATAAGCACAAAGATCTGGGATATGAATAGATTTAAACGAATGAATGAATGATGCCTGTGTATCGAAAAAAAATTCAAGTGAGGACAAACGTGATATAATAACTTTAATTAAAAAAAATTGCAATAGCAATGCAAGTAGTCTCGATGTGGTGAGGGTGCGGTTGGAATGCAAAAATGAACTTGCATTTCATAGGTTTGAACGATAAACAAGGCTATTTCTCTCAATTTCCCTTGAGTTTCATGCTTGTGGCGTTTACTGTACAAAGAAAACCTACACTTTGGATTCCAAGTTTTGTTTGTTTTATTTTTCTTCTAAGTTAGCTTTTATTTTTCATACAAAATCTAGATTCTTACTTTTCTTGAGCTTTTGTTCTGATACATATTCCATCATTTGTTAAAAAATTTTGTAGAGTTGGATCCTCAGGTTGTTACTGAAGTCACTTTGTCATATGGTGTTTATTTGCCAGTGGACTTGTGGATGGTTCAATATATTGTTTTTTTTTTTTTTTTTTTTTGTGACGAGGGTGTTCGGGCCATCTCGCATGTATCTCGACTAATCCCCCGGACAAGGCGTCCCTCCACCAGCATCGGGTAAAGTTTTGACCGAAATCAACGGATATGGCCAACATGGATTTTGTAGATGGTTCAGTATATTTTTATTTTTATTTTTTGGTGACGAGGGTGTCCGGGTCAGCTCGCACGCACCTCGACTAATCCCCCGGATACTGACAAGGCGCCTCTCATCAGTATCGGGTAAAGCTTTGACCGAAGTGGCGCCCCACCAGCATTGGGTAAAGCTTTGACCGAACCAAGACCTTTAAAAAGAAGATTGAGTCGAACATCATTAGACCAACCTAAATTGATTTGGTTTAATATATTGTTGTCCACTCTTATGGACAATAATTATAGATCACTAGATTCTCACTTTCATGAGCTTTCGTTCGGTTCAAATTTCACATTGGTTGGGGATTTTCACAGAGTTAGTTTCTCGGGATGTCATCCGAGCCAATAGATATACGGTATTATCTTCGTTTCATAATATAACAAATAATAGGATATACGAATTTATATGTGTGTTGAATTTTTTTGAGATTTGATGGAAATTTTTTTTTAATGATAGTGAGATATAAGCGGGGCTTAGGAGAGAGAATGAAAGAGGAGAAGAAAGGAGATGATGGATGTATTGTAATAGCTGATAATTTGTTTTGGTTTTTTATGTGAAAAAATTATTAAATATAATATGTTGATAATATTTTGAGACGATCCAAATAAAATAACATAATTTATAATATAAGTAGGATGGAGTATTTATTTGACCATTGCTTCTTGGATGATTCAATATACCATAGTCCACCCTTATGGACAGTGTTAAGGAACGCGCTTCGACCACTGGCTTATTAATATTGATTTTTTGACGGTTTTTCTCTTTTCTAATTTTTATTTCTATCAGATCTAAATGGACCTAAACAATGCAAGTTTTTTTTTTCCAATAACCAAGTGTATGCGATTTTTCTATGCTTGATCGTAGTATAGTTTCGCCCCTTATTGATATGTAATGTGGAGGATGCCATTGTTCATCAAAATGATTCATGAGGTTTAGAGACAAGTATCGTAATTGTTGAAATATCAACCATGTGATTTTTACTCGGTGGCTTCAAAGCCAAATCGTATCCAACCAACCACATTGAAGAAGCCATGGCCCTGCTACAAGTTAGGGATCGTACGTTAATAGAAGGAGAAGAAGACTTAGGGTCGATCGAGGGGGTACTAAGTGAATGGTGATGCATATAGAAAGAAAAGGTCCTTTTAGTTGTACTTTTGTTGTGGCTTTCTTCTTAGATATGTAGAAGAAGAAAAGGATAAAAAAGAAAGAACAGTAAAATTAGAAAGTACTGATATGAATTCCTCATATATTGTTATGAATTCCTCATCACAAGTCACATAAGCTAAGAGACCTAAGAAGACTAGGTGTCTTTTGGGTATGTTACTTTATTTTTTCTCAAAAAGTACCATAAGTAGTTGAACTAGTGATTAAACATAATCCCATTAGAGCACTTACATTGACAGATTTTTTATCTTATATATCCAAATTCATTTTTTTATATTTTACAGAATCTTTATTTATCATCTACTGTATTAGAATCTCTATCTTAATATCTATATCTTTATATTAATAATATTTTATATCTTTCACTCATTTACACTATTCTTGTCACAAATAAATAAATAATACTGTATATATATATTTCATTTCTATTTTTTATAAGACTAATATATATTGTGTTTGATTTTTTGCTGTTATGTTAATATTTGTTAATATTTTTATTTTTTTTTTATAAGAGTATTTGTCAATAAATAAAACTGTGAAGTATTTGTGTTGTGATCATCTAGTGCAGAATAAATCTTGTGTATGTGTGATTATTTGAAGTGCAACTTGCAAAAAAAATGTAAAAAATAATTTTTTATTAATTGTAGTGTTGAACAGTGAGTCAGGAAGTGTGGGTAATAATTGTTCATTGTTATAGATAATATTCTTTTCGTTTCGAATTAATCAAAATATTTTAACTCAATACGAGAATTTATACGAGTGTTGAATTTATATGGATTTTAATAAAGAATTAATTTTTTTTATGATAATGGGATTTATTATGACGGTTGTGAGAGGAATGGATGGGTGTATTGTATGAGATGAGATTGATTTGATTTTTTTTTATATTAAAATATAACAAAAAATGAAAACGTTTCATTTATTTTAAAATTGTCAAAAAATATATATTTTAATTAATTTGAGATGAAGGGAATAAGTAACTAGAGATTCTATTGCAGTCCCAATTTTGACATAATTTTTTCTTTTCATTATCTTAAACTACATATTTTACTTATTTTATATAATCCGATGCAACTGCTCTCGGGGAACTATACAAATGCATTTAAGCAACTTTGCCCAAAGTTTTTCTGAAAATTGACACTACTACATACACCTTTTGGGGCGAAGAGTAGAGTAACTTTGTTAAAAAGTGAACCAACCTGGGTTGGTCTAGTGGTGTTCGACTCAACTTTCTTCTTGAAGATCTTGGGTTCGAATCCCACTAGCCTCAAAATTCATGTTGGCCACGCCCGTTGACTTCGGTCAAAGCTTTAACCGATG
>JAOVYX010015612.1:0-27245 GCA_035668315.1 Drosera spatulata | reverse complement strand
CTACTACATTTTAAACTCATATTTATAGAGTGAAGTGGGTGCTTATAAATATTAATTTGACGTGCTTGCGACGGCACGCATCAGTTGGTCAGTTTACCTGTTATCTGGGCTAGTTGCTCTTGGATTGCTTTGAGCATTGTGAACAAGGGGTCAAAGGGCTGATCATCTGCTGCGGAGTCTTTGGATGGGTGGATTTAGGTTTCGTTGAGTATTTATCTTGATCCTTTAATAGATAATAAAGGCAAAATGTTAAATAATTAACAAAAAATCAAAATACCTAAAACAACTTTGATTGGCATTCCATGGAAATTGAATACCATGGAATGCATGTCAATTTTATGGATTAAGTAAGTATATTGATTGATATTGATATTGAATATTGATGGTTAGTCATTTGATTTTGGTTAGTCGTTAGTTAATCTTTCTGTTTTGTGATTAGTCGTAATTAGACCTACACCGATGATAGTCCTTACACCTTAGATGGTATAGGTGCCTTTTAAGTTCATTTGTTATCGTAGACTTTCATCTTATTCCTATCTTTGTTTGGTTTTTCACCTTCAACACGTAAATTTTATATAATATGATTGTCTTTGATAATAAAATAAATTGATGATACTTGTTAATGATTTGACTCAAACCCTTCATATGTTTAATAATAATGATGCTTTTAATAATCATGTATAAACCAATAAAAAATTAATATGTTTAAACCAATAGGATGTTGACATAAGCATAGCTATTAACTAATAAGAAAGTGATATGTGAGGGACTAACAAAAAAACTTTTATACAATGATATTATATATTTATAATGATGCTACAGAATGGTTAGTTATTTGCTTTTTTGTTAGTCAATGATTAGTCTTTATGTTATGAAGTTAGTCATTTAGTCATTTTTAGTTTTGATTAGTCATATTGATCGGTCATGATTTTGGTTAGTCACTTTGGGTGACATTAATTGTTTTGGTTAAGCAATTTGGTCGAATGATGTGTATGAAAACACACATCATTTTTTTATTTTAAATGTTTATTTTATGCCTCATATGTCGTCTATTTAATGTTTTTAGTGTCTTGTTATCTTGAAATGTTGATACTGCTGTGTTTTTTGTTTTTGGCAGATTGACGCGAAGTTTGGAACAAGAATGAAGAAGGATGAAGAAGAATGACAAGTCATGAGTTTCAAGATTGAAAATTCACGATTTTGGTTGTTTCATGTGCTTCGAGATATAATACGATAAAGTTTCACGTCAACATGCTAGATTAGCGAGTTTTGATGTGTTGTATAAGTTTCTATAATTTTTGGACATTATTTAGTATTTTTTTTTTTTGTAATAGTTTTAGGTGATCAGCACAGCTGTCGCAGCCATTACAAGCGTGGTCGTGGGTGCAACAGTCAATTTCAGCAGAATTCCGGATTTTTAATGTGTCACATGCGTGACACTTGTTGTGTCGCGGCCGCGACTGTCTCCCAGATGCAGGACATTACTTTTTAGCCGTTGGATCAACCTCGTCTCGACCTTGCTTATAAATACATGCTCTAGGATTCTTATAATCATCATATAAAGTACAGAGACGACAGGGGAGATCGGAGGAGGTGGAGACGCGAAGAGAAGAGGCTTTGAAGGGGGATTTTTTATTATCAACATTTCAAGGGGAATAGATCCGCAACTTGTTGTATAGCGTAGAACAACTGTTTGGAACACGTCGTGTGCTGTAAAATCTTCGTTTTCAGTTAATTATCCTCTGCAGAATGTTTGTTTTTGATGCTTTGATTCATTCCATGCTTAGTTTGATTGATATACGTGTGTAGATTACTTGTAGGGATGCATTGATGAACTTTGATGCCCTTAGATTATGAGATGATGCGTATATGACTAAAATCAAAGATGTTAATGATAAATATGTTGCATGAAACCTGTTAGAACTATTGCATAGCATATGTTTATTGAATTGATCACCTAATATACATAGGTTGAAGCTATAAGCCACGCTAAGTGATTTATTGAGTAGCAAATTGATACAATATGATTCAAGTTAATATTGTAATATATAATCAATGATTTTATATGCGTATGACATGATAGTTTAAGTTAATTGCTATTCATGTTATGAATGGTCTTTCCATATTTTGAATCAACTCTTTTGATGAAATCATGTTTGAGCTAATTGAAATGGTTTTAATTTATTGAGTTAGTTTGACTATCCGAGTTAATTAGAAGATAAAAGTTAAGGAACTTAGTGACTTAAGTCAAAACTCATTACAGCTATTCCATATTGATCATTACATCTAAAATACAGAAACATCAGTGATTGATCTACGTGATTCAAAAGGAATTCAACCATCATCCCTACGTTTCTCCCAACTTAAGGAAATCCATCTATATCCTAGCTCTATCTTAGTTTTTGTTTGATCTAGTTAGTTTAGTTTTAATTTATCCTTAAACAATTGAAACACCCCCCCTCCCCCTCCAATAAAATTCTATCTTTACTCTTAACCCCCTAAGGATAGAAATTACTTTAAGTTGAGTTTAGGTCGACACTCTCTGTTCCCTGTGGAATCGACCCCTGCTTCTATACCTACACTACTATTTATAGCAGGGTAAAAACAAATTGTCACGTTTTACGATGAACGTGGAAGTCGTCATATTTACATCCTTGGCTGACTTCGCATCATCGATCGTCATGGTTCTGGTTCAATTAGTTATTAATACTAAAGAATGGTTAGTTCTGGTTAGTCATTGATTAGTCTTTTTATTTTGGGGTTAGTAATAGTATTTTTCTGGGAAGAGGAAAGGACAAGAGATTTATTGGGGCGTTGCAATTGTTGGGAAATAATCTCATTCATTCATGAAAGCAAAAGATACCTCAATTTTACAAGGGTAAAGATGTTCTAATCTTCAAAATTGAATGTGCTTTGAAATTAAACAAATTTGCTCTAGATTTAACCCTATCCTACAACAAATACTCCTAGATAGTTGTTGGTCTTTAAGTGCAACTTTGACGTGTAACCAAAGATTACAAGTTCCAATCTATTCAGGTCATGATTGGGGCAATTTATGTAAGACACTATAATCACAAGATACAGAATTTACCATTCATAAATGGAGCAAGTGCGAGTTCAGATAAATTTAAATCAACAAAATAATTTATGGAGCAGCATAGAGTGATACCTCATTCAAATTATGGCGGTCTCCGGGGCGATAATCTCCTTCGGTTCCTTGATCTTCTGTAGGCAGTAAATTAATATCAGCTCGAGCAGATTCAAGACTCTCGGTCCTTACTGGATTTGATCTCCCTACAGATTCTAAACTCTCAAAACCCCGTGTCTTTATGGTTATTATCTGAAAACTACCCTGCACAAGTAGGATGGCTTTAGGTAACATACAAGTAGAACAGGTTTACACATCAAGAACACATTCTTGTGAACAGGTTTGCACAACATAAATTCATGTTAAAAAATCTCATAAAGAAATGGCTTACCTCGTATGTCAAAAGTCTACCCAAAGTACTAGGCTCCCGAAGCGTGACACTTGAGATGACACCATTCGCAGGCAGAATGCAAATCCCTTGATGGCCCTTATGAAAGAACTAGCATCATCCTGAAACGGAATAACGGATAGGTAGAAGATCTTTTCTGAGGGTCTTTAAATGAAATTACCAGGACAAAGCACTAATTAATGACGCCTTCCATGCATCGGCTACTCATATATAGTCTAGACTTACAACGAACAAATGAACGACTTTGTATGAAACTATGAATATATAAGTCGAATAAGGGATGACAACAATGTTTCTATGCGTCATAGCGCCCCAGCATGTACTGTCACGACGTAAGGTGCGAAGTTGTCTCCTGATATGCTCTCAAACGACCCACGTTCAACAACAAAAACACATTACGATCGGCCATATATTTCTACCAATGAATCACGTTCAACAAAAACACATTACGATCGCAGGCGAATCACGTGTGTCAAACTCCCTTCCAAGCTGAATTCTCTGCCATTTGGAGGCAGGTTCCACATAATGAAAAATAAAATCGTGTGTTGTAATTATGATTAAGTGAGAAGTTAAAGTGTTTGGAAAACCAAATAGAAAAGACTCACGGAATTCTAACATGTGTGGTATTTCAATAGTTAGATGGCCAATGACTTTTGAAATGCTTAAGGTGTTTATGACGATGGTTCATGATATTTGGCTTTATGATAATGAAAAATAATCATGTGTTTGCGATTAATAATTATGATTCAGTGAGAAGTTAAAGTGTTTGAAAAACCAAACAGAAAAGATTTTTACAAATTCTAACATGTGTGGTATTTCAATAGTTAAATGATCAATGATTTTTGAAATGCTTAAGGTGTTTATGATGATAGTGTTACAAGTTCTCTTAGTGTTTCACCTATCGGAATCATGATATTTGGCTTTATGATAATGAAAAAAAAATCGTGTGTTTGCGGTTAGTAATTATGATTCAGTGAGAAGTTAAAATGTTTAGAAAACCAAATAGAAAAGACTTCACAAATTCTAACATGTGTGGTATTTCAATAGTTAAATGATCAATGACTTTTGAAATGCTTAAGGTGATTATGATGGTGTTACAAGTTTTCTTAGTGTTTCATATACCCTAATCATGATATTTGGCTTTATGATAATGAAAAAAAACTGTATGTTTGCGGTTAGTAATTATAATTCAATGAGAAGTTAAAGGTTTGAAAAACCAAACAAAAAAGACTTTTACAAATTCTAACATGTGTGACATTTCAATAGTTAAATGATCAATGACTTTTGAAATGCTTAAGGTGTTTATGATGATGGTGTTACAAGTGCTCTTAATGTTTCATATACCCTCATCATGATATTTGATTTTATGATGAGGTGACTAATTTCACATGTCCTAATCATGACATTTGTCTTAATGATGTAGGAGGTTACAAAGAATGCCTAAGATTCCTTGAGCATTATAACTATAGGCCACATATGAGGATTTGTAATATGCCCATCCATCCATAAAAACACTCATAATTTTCTTTTCATCGTACCTTCTCTCTATCTCTTAGAGTGCCATCTTGTTAGGTTTTAGATTTGCTACTACGATCGAACTCTTTTAAGTGACAGTATCTTGAAAATAAAATAAAATCACCTATAATCCATAAGCAAACTACATACGTAATGGAGAGGGTGATTCAAAACTTTAAGGGCAGAGATTACCCGTTATCAAGTTGTTCATTTATTACGCGATTTGTCATCCTCATGCACATTTTTTCTAACGTTTGCATCAAATAGTACATTCTAGCAGAAACCATTTAGTTGAATACTATAACTTGGTTTGAGTTATACAAAGGAAACATATATCAACAATGATTTTCATATAGGGTAACAACAACACTAACAAATCTAGTTATCCTTGTTCAGGATAGGCTCTTGAAAGGACGAAATATACGTAATCTTATATTGTTGCAGATAAAACTAACAACGAAGAGATTGTTTGCTAATTTTCATATTGAATAACTGACAAGAACATATATTTGTGCCATAAATTTTCTTATGACAAAAAAGTGATCCACCAAATCGTCGGGCAGCTACATGATAGTGTTGTATAACTACATTGCATTTATCACTACTTATGGGATAAATCCCAAATGGACGAGGTAGATTGAAATTGTCCATATACGGTCTCGCTTATAAGAATTTTCAGAGTTGCATATATATATATATATATATATATGCTACTTTAGTGTTATCGATGAATGTATCGTTTAGAGACGTTGAACGATCTGATTCGGATGCCCCAATGCTCATTTGAAAACAAAAAAATAAAGTAGAAAAGGGTTATCATAACACTTGCATATAAGATCTATCCCAACTCAAATTTACTACTCCCTTCGTCCCATTCAAATTGCAATATTTTTTTTTCGTACAATTCAAAATAGAATTTTTCCTCATTTATTAACATTTTTCATATAAAAATATCAAATTACCTCTACTTTATATCACATTAACCCATCCATCATCATTTCTTTTTTTTTTTTTTACTCAATTATTTCACACAATTACAATGGTAAAATTGTCATTTCTTATTAATTTAACACATACATAAATTATCGTGGCGGATTAAACCGTTACAATTTGAATGGACGGAAGGAGTATTACATACGAAAATCTTTCCAAACCTCATTTTCAATCCCAATTCTAGTTTTCTCAATGGTCATTATTAGTAAGTTTATCATTAGGGGGCTGGCTATTGCTCCCATAGCATGATTTTAAAATATAAATAAGTATTAAAAAAATTAACAAAAATTAATAATTATTAACAAAATTAACAAAAAAATATAAAAAAGTTTTTAAGAAAACATGTGAGGGGAACAACATATCACGGACGAGCTAATTTTATTTTTTTTTTGGGGGGGGGGGGGGTTTACTTGAAGAATGATCTAGAGTTCTCCACAACTCTCTAGACCTCTCCACACCCTTCTAGGAAGTTCTATAATTCTTTAGGAGATCAAGTTGTCTAGACTTCTCTAGAATGATCTAGAATTTCCTAGATTAATCTTGAAAGGTAGAGAGAGTTCTAGACAATTCTAGAGTTCTCTAGCTAGAAGGTATTCTAGGGAATTCCATGTAAATATTTTGAAAAAAGAGTCTAGAAGACTCTTGTATATACTTAGGAGGGGAAGGATATAGAAGAGTCTAGACCACAAAGTCTAAACTCTTCTATGAGCTTGTATATAAAGGGATGCAAGGCTCATTTGCTAAACATCCCACATCTCATACCACATCCCACAAACTCTCAAAACATTGTAAGCCTTCAAGTGTTCTCAATACAAACTTGTTTTCAACTCCAAACTCTCTTGCGTTCTCAAGTATCGCCTTTGGGTGACGAGTAAGGCCGAACTCAAGCGGAGTGAGTAGTTTGAGTGCCGCACGGATGGCGAAAATCTATCCCCGTAACAGTTGGTATCAGAGCCTTGATTCGAAAGATGGCGGATTCAAGCATTGTTGAGCATGGATTCCCGAGGAGGTGAACACCGCAAATGTAGCCACGCGCATGTTCAATCTGTAATGGAGTCACGACTCTCGCGGATGGAAGAGATCATGGCTAAGATGACGGAGAGGTTGGAGGAAGATGTGCCTAGCAACGATATTATTGAGACTCGGAAGGAATGCCTCAGGGGCGTGTTGCAAGGTGCTCTCAACTCATGCTTGGACACTCTTCCAAAGAGTTCCGAGCGCAAATAGATGAGGTACATGCGGTGATGGCCACTCTCCAAGAGGAGATGAGGGTCTTGAGGGAAGAAACCTCGCTATGTAAGACGGCCATATCGAATGGTGGAGCAAGCTTTGGAAAGATGGAGCGGTTCGAGCCCCCTAAGATAAAGTCATTTTTCGGGAAACGCGATGCTAAGGAGGTCGACACCCTCTTCTTTAACATTGAGCGATACTTTGATCTATTGAGCATAAAAGATGAAGAGGAGAAGATCAAGGCCGCATCTATGTTCCTCTCGGACACGACGACTATGTGGTGGCGTCGTCGTTACAGTGACGTTCAAGCGGGAACGTTCATCATGGAGAAGTGGGATGACTTCAAAAAGGATCTCAAACTCCACTTCTATCCGGAGAATGCCCAATATGAAGTCAAGAGACAATTGCGGAAGTTGCGACAAACGGATACGATTCGGGAGTATGTGAAGTATTTCATGGAGTTGCTCTTCTAAATTGACAACATGTCCGAGGAAAACAAGCTCATTTACTTCGAGGATGAACCTCAACCGTGGGCACAACAAGTGTTACAACGACGTCGTGTCCAAACTCTTGCGGCGACCATAGCAACGACGGAGTCATTCATCAAATTCAAGAGGAGCGAGTCTCCAAAGGGCAAGGAGTCGAGGAATGACTCCGAGAAAGGTGGAGGAGAGAGCCATGTAGGGATTAAACCGACTTCGAATCTCGCTATCAAGAGTGACTCGAAGAAAGGAGAGAAAGGAGGGTGGAAAAATAGCACATCCAAGGACGCGGTGAAGTTCAAGGGTGAGATAAAGTGCTTCTTATGCGATGACCCTCACTTTGTTCGGGAGTGTCCGAAGAAGAATGCTCTCACGGCTACGGTTACTCGGATGGAGGAGGAGCCCGTGCAAGAGATGGGATCTTTGAGGATCCTTAACGCGATGAAGACCACGGAAGAGAAGTCTTCATCGAAAGGGTTGATGTACGTCGATGCGGTGATCGTGGCGTGACTAATCGATGGCGTGGCCGTGGCGTACGGCTTCGCATTTGCGATTGGAAGGGATCAGTGGATCTCAATGTCGTTCCCATGGACGACTATCCTTTGATGCTTGGAATCGAATTCATCGAGGGTGTGAAGGCGATACCAATCCCTTTTGCTAATGTCTTGCACATAGTGAAGGACGATGGAGTTTGCATAGTTTTGATGGTGCGACGAGCGAAGAAGACTCAAGCAAAGATGGTCGTAACCATGCAACTCTTCAAGGGAATCAAAAGTGAGGAACCTGCTCACTTGAAGAAGGATGAGATCTCTCACGTGGTAAAGAAGGTGTCAAAGAAGATCTCATAAGTCTTTTCGAAGAAACACGGGAAGGAACTCCCACCAAGATGACAAGATGGGTATTCGAAGGCTTATCGCGATGACTCAAGGAAAAGATCGAGTCATACAAGTGCGTCACAACGAGGACGTCCGCGACATAGGTGGAGGAGTATGTCACGAACGAGCTAATTTGGGGAGGGGGAGGGTTTACTTGAAGAATGGTCTAGAGTTCTCAACAACTCTCTAGACCTCTCCACACCCTTCTAGGAAGTTCTATACTTCTCTAGGAGATCAAGTCGTCTACACTTCTCTAGAATGATGTAGGATTTTCTAAATTAATCTTGAGAGGTAGAGAGAGTTCTAGACAGCTCTAGAGTTCTCTAGTTAGGAGGCATTCTAGAGAATCCCATGTAAATACCTTGGAAGAAGAGTTTAGAAGACTTTTGTATGTACTTAGGAGGGGAAGAGTATATAAGAGTGTATACCACAAACTCTAAATCCTTCTATGAGGTTGTATTTAAAGGGATGCAAAACTCATTTGCCAAACATCCCACATCTCAGCCCACCCCACATCCAACATCCTATAAACTCTCAAAACATTGTAAGCCTTCAAATGTTTTCAATACAAGTTTGTTTTCAAATCCAAAATCTCTTGCGTTCTCAAGTAACGTTTTTGGGTGACGAGTAAGGCTGAACTCAAGTGAATGAGTGAGTAGTTTGAGTGTCGCACGGATAGCGAAAATCTATCCCCGTGACAAACAGTTAACCCGCTGCTGCCGCCCTTTTCCCCTTTTTCTAAAAAGAAATTGGTCTTTAGAACCACTTGTTGATATTATCGTTCTCATTTGCTTCCCAAAATATATGTAATTGTTTGATCCGGATCTAATTTTATAAATGAGTTGAATTTTTAATGAAATTAATAAGATTTAATGTAACAATTGAAAATAAAAATAGTAGATACAATGAGTGAAAATTTTGCCAAATGAGAACATTATACTCCCTTCGTCTTATATAAATTACGATGACACATTTTTCAAAACGTTTCGTTTTTATCCTTAAGAATATCCAAAAATTCTTAAATTGATTCAGGATTAAATTTCATAACTTAATCCATCATTAATACCTTATAATAATTTTATAAAAAACGATGTTTAATCGTACTAAATTAGACCTTTAAGTACATGTCATTATAGTTTATATGGGACGGAAGGAATATGTATTTTGAAACAACCTAAATAAAAAAATATTGCGTAGACGGAGGGAACAAAATTCAACAAAGCCAAGTAGCAATGATTTAAAATCATTTATCTACCACATTACAATTTTAAAAAGAACAAAAAATCATGTCTTATCTCATTAAGCATCATTACAACTACAAGTACACAAAACCCCAAAGCAGGCATTGACGAATACGTTCATACTGTATTCTCCGTATCTGAAAGAGAGCGCAGAATGCAACCCAACCCAGCTCTTTGTGTTAGTTTTTCGTGTATTCGCAGACATTGGTCACAAGTGGGCCGATCTCCAGTAGACAAGCCTCGATATAGGTATCTGAAGCGGAAAAAAAAAAGTATGATGAGCGGCGTCTAATGAGGAAAGTATATGATATCCATCATGAGAACTGAAACTACAAAATTCAAGAAATAAAACTTTGCACAGGTGTGAAGCATGATGAAAGGCAGGACAAAAAAAGGACAAATTAAGCACCAAAATAAGTCCATGCAGGAAACTGTAATGCTGGAAACTGTTTTATGTATAGATTATAGAACATGTTTCTCATGTACCCATGATAACAAATGGAACTAGAAAGTTGCACTTGGCATTAGAACAAGTATTTCGACTTCGGAAGTCTCCAATACTAAGCCTGAGCCGCTTGCTTAGTTCCTGTCCTAAGGTAAGAACACACTAAACAGCAAGCTTGACAAAATGCATGTTCCATTTTAACATTCTCCTTTGGAAACTATCGCTTAGACATCAACCACCTCGGCAGTTCAGATCAACAGCAGAAAAAAGCATGAAAGACACATGAAACGAACTTCACTCTTCAATCACCAAACTGGAAGCCAAAAAAAAAAAAAAAAAAAAACCCCCAAATACAGGATGCACTTGTGTCGACTGGTGAATAAAGTATGCACTTGTGCTTAGTTCAATCTTTCAAGCGCCAAAAAGCAGGGATATGTTTTCTGTCGCAGATGATAATCACTACAGGACTGCAAAAAACACAACAAATACAGGATGCACTTGTGTCGACTGGTGAATAAAGTATGTACTTGTGCTTAGTTCAATCTTTCAAGCGCCAAAAAGGAGGGACATGTTTTCTCTGTCAGAGATGATCATCACTACAGGACTACGATCAGATACACCGGGCTTAAGGAGTAGCAGTCTCAAACTTTTCCATCCACACCAATGATTCCCACATGTTCCTGCTTATTTGGCAGTTTGATCAATACCGACGTGCTGGAGTTAAGGTGCCTAGGTGCTTTCTTTGACACATTAGAATTAGTTACGATCACCAACTTCATTGCTTTCTCATACTTCTTTTTGGAATTTCTCTTCCATTCACAATCATTAGTGTAATGGAGGGTTCCTATGCTACTTAATTGATGAGCCGAAGCTCCAGCTATTTGGTCCATTTCTCTGTTTGGTTTCTGTTACTTCGGAGTAATTATCGGATTACATTTCATAGAGGACTTTACATAGTGTTTGTGTTTGCTTATTTCCTTACGGGAGTTCATATCACTCCATGGGTTGTGTTTGCTTATTTCCTTACGGGAGTTCATATCACTCCATGGGTTTTTTCCCATACGAATTTTCCATGCAATCATTATCTTATTTCATATGTCCTTTCCACACTAGTCTTTTGAGAGACAGTGGGTGTCAGCTTCTGAGTAGTATTTGGTAACCGAGGACTATCTTGTTGGTCTAGAAGGATGAACAATCGGTATCATACCCTAAGTTTTTTTCAATGTACTATCAAGCTTAGTATACCACCTTTTTTCTTAATCAATCATAACTCATCAATAGGTGGCATCGTGTATTCTTGGTAAGAAGCAAAGAGCTGGCTCTAGTGATAACTGATAAAGTACTCCCATTGAATAATCTGCGGATAAACCCAAATTCTTCCCTACAAGATGGTTGACATCTAGACCTCATCGAAGAGTCGTTTGTAACGTCTAGGGGCATGCTATGTGTGTTTGATCTATTGGAAAGCTGCAATATTTGCAAAACTAGAAACCCTTTCTCAAAGATTCCTCTATAAATCAAACCAAACAAATTTTAAAGTAGCGATCAGTTTTGTTTTCTTTTATAGGGCCTCTTTCACCGTTACATCAAGATGAAACAATGGAAATGGTGTGACTTACTTCATGAGAATATCATAGTACTCAGGGTCCAGAGAAGACATCATTCCATCAACATCCTTGATCGCCATTATTGCCCTATGCACCACAATCCAATTTGCCGACTGCCAATTCAGAAATCATATACACAAAAAATGAACATGAAAGAGAGGAAATTTTTTCAAAGCATATTCCCTTGTACAAACGAAATCTCCAGTCAGACAGATTTCAATTAATAATCGTAGTCTCCACCATTTGCCAAAAGATAAATGAAATAGACACAGAGTGATTTGAACAAGCACCTTGCAACGTTCGTCCATGGTCCTTGGAGCTGAACCTTCAAGAGCTGTCTTGAGAGCATCCACCGGTTTATACCTGTTTGTGTTCAGTATTTCCCCATTTTGGACATCAGACGTAGTGATTAAATTAGGTAAGCTGGGGTCGCAACAGAAAATCGAAAAAAATAAAAAAAAAATGAAGGGGAAACAAGAGAAACAATGGAAACAAAAGACTGCATACTGCTTGAGCAAGGCTTCAATCTTCTGCGACTTTTGCTCAATACGGAGGATTATCGCCTCGGCATTCTCTGATTCCACAAACTCTGTCATTATATGTATCCCTCTTGCTTGATGTTTTCCGTCTGAAACTCACAATTATGCTGTGTTAGAGAGCTGTGAATGCCAATTCGATAGACTAAAAGGGAAATAACTTGCTTTGGACCAGGAAGGCTTGCAATGTTCCAAAAACTTGTGTTCTATAAGGGGCATAATATTCAGTCACAACTATTCTTAGTAAACTGAAAATAACATTTTCATTAAGCTAAATCAGATATGTTAATACTCACATGAAATTTTTCTTTATATAATTGAGATGGACAATTCTTTTAGAGTGAATTGTTAAGAAACTCCCTCATTTTGTCTAGACGAAATGGCAAACAGTTAAGTTCTCGAAATTAAAATTGTGGTTTACAGTTTATTGCAGATAGTCACTTTCTCATTTCTGAAACTTCGAAATGAGGATTTTAACCCTTTTCTTTTAATCATTTCCTAACCTGAGTAAAAGGTTCCAATTTGTGTGAGCTACTTCACTTAATCTTGTTCATCCTTGAAATTAGAGGGCAACAGATTGTTCTCAAGTTCAACAATCATGTAGAATAACCATCCATTCCAGTAATCATCCGCTAACTTCTCAGTGTATCATCTTCAAGGTTTTTTTTCTTTTTGTTGGGGGACCCAGCCTTGAAATTTTTCTAGAGCTGGTTTCTCAACATTAATAATGAAGTCATGCTAACGACACTAATAAACATCACTTCTCCATTAGGTTTTTCTTCAACAGAACCTCACACCTATGCCAGAGCCGGTTTCTCAACATCAATACTTGAGATCCGTGTTAACGACACAAATAAAGTGCTTATGCCAAACATGAGCGATACCAACTCAGGCCAAGGATCGAATAGAATCAAAGGCAAACGAAAAGAGTGAGATTTCTCTCCAAACTCCAGGGCTCTTCTGTTATTACTTGAAATTCTGAATGAATACAAAAGACGAATCAAAATGAGCTAAGATACCAAGCAACAAACCCTAAACTCAAATTTACGAAAAAGCATCACACTAATTATTCGAAAAACATAAAAAGACTAAAAACTCATCAAAGCGACCTCGAAACGCGTATTGACGCTGAAATCGTGGCCAAAGGCAACGAGTTTTGATTCCCATGCCTTTTCGCCTGGACCGACCAAGCTCCGTCGCGATCGGAGTTAGTTGCCTTGGATTTCTAAAAACCCATGCCATGAACAGTGCATCAACGAGATTTCGTTGGTTTTCCTCGACATCCACAGTGAGTTCGCGGGACGAATATTCGACGGTACATCTGCTAAATGGTTTCAACAATCAACTCACAAACCAGATCCAACACCAGTCCACTCATCCGACAAAAGCTTGAAATCTACACTCACTCATTGAACCGGAGAACCATTCCAAACTGGTCCGTAAGGAAATCGATTGATTCAAAGCAATCTCATAAGCAAACAATAGAACCAAGTCCGGAAATTAAAGTCAGAAAAGACAACAAATGAGGGTTGAGGTGAACCAGACAGGTGTTTGATGGCGGCGCTGGTTTGATGGTGGCTGATTCCGGTGAGCGTCGGCGTAGAGAGGTGTGGTGGATCTGGCCAGCGAATATGTTGCTGCGGTGGAGGCCGGCGCCGAGGACAGGAGCCGTTCGCTGCAGATAATGATGGATGCGATTCAGGCAGCGTTATTTTCAAGATTGAAAATCATCAAGGAACCATATCAAGTTTTGTAACTTAAGTATGCTTGATTTTGGGCGAAAACTATGATGAAATTGATTTGTTATTCAAGTCATATTCCTATTATCTAATAATGTTCCTTTTTTATTTTAAAATTATCACATGTTTTGTTCTAATATAAATACAAACGCTAGTGTGTTTTGGATCACATTTAGGTTTTCTCCCCTCACAAAATTTGATATCCTTTGGGATCACAACCCCTTTATCATTATTGGGTCTTATAAGATACTCATATCCTTACATAAATTCCAATATAGGTAACATCTATTTTTACTTACAACAATATTACTCACCATCAATTTTAGACATTAATATTTCATTCATTCGAAGTCGGTTACTAAAAATGAAATACTACATTCATCTATTTTGAACGTAGTTTACAACGAGTTCAAAATTACAATGTTCCAATAACGAAAATACACTTAAAATATGATCCAAACATGATCGATTTCCTAAAAATACTGAGGAGCTTTTACCATTCCTTGTAACAGAAACTATTACCATTGCCTTCTAAAGTATGCTTTTTCATCTCTCACTTATCGACGAGAGGGAAAAAACCCTTTTTTTTTTCGTCTATGTTGATATATGTTTTTCTTTGTTATTTTTAAGTTGTAAGCATGACCATAGGAACACAAATAAGCAATTCTTTGATGTGCTTTGAAGCGAATGAATGGTGCGGGAAAACAACTTATGTTCATTGCAAAGCTAGCCGGGGACGCAGCACGACTATCGTTCTCTGCTATCTGGCAAATAAAAAAATAAATTTAAAGGTAACACATAAATGACAGTAAAAATTTTACCTGAAATCGAGTAACCGTCTCGTCGGCCATGGAAATGTTCGTTAGTCATTTTCCCGCTAATATTGCCTCCACAATGATAGGAGTATCAGGTTTTTTTATGGGTCTGCACAAAAATCTCGAATTCCGTCGCCTTTCTCTTCAGACCTGCCTCCTGAAAATAGTATAAATAATTAATTTGACAATATTTTATAAAATAGACGATATCAGATAATTTAACTTAAATATAAATACTTACCATTCTTTCTGCAACGGTGAGGATAAAGACACAATCCTGGGTGTGTGTTTTCTGTCCCTGAGATCGATTCCTGACGTTAATTCTTGATCTCTTTAAAATGTCATCGGACATGCCATGCTGCTCCCAACAACAGTAAGGACCTCTCCAAAGTTCATCTATGGCTCCTCATAGAAAGTCTGGAATGATGCAATACTCCCTCTAACTACATCACCATGATGAAACCTACAAATAATTTGAAATACGATAATGACATTAGCAAAAATAAGAAGAAAGGAAACATGAAGGAAAATCATAAAGATCGATACAAACAAATATTTACCAATGTCTACCCGGAATGTAGAGGACTGTTCGGATCAAGATCTGTCCCGTGAGATCCACGAGAACGCCTACTACCACCTCTAAAAGACTGTCCAGCGATAGATACGCGTGGAGATGGTTGTGATGCCTCTGCTGTCTCTCGTAACTGATCATCGCCTACGATTGGGGCCATAATGTCAAACTGTTGAGAGGCAATTGTAGGGCCCATGAAGTGATTTTCAAGTTAGGATCGGAACCTTGATCAATGCTCCTCCTCCCACGTGAGACTGACGCTGCACGCGATGCTGAGCCTACACGATAGACTCCACGCTTGTCTCTAGATCCGCTAGAAGAAGACATCTGAAATAATATAAAATTGTCAAATAATTTTCATTTGATATGAAATAATTATTGCAAGTTCCAAACTTATGTGATTTTCATATTTTGAAAAACACTTTTTCATTAGAAAAATATTTATTCCTCTTCTTCATCATCCTCCCCATCATCATCATTCTGTTCATCCTCCCCATCTTCTTCTTCTTCCTCTTCTTCTGTTTCCTCCTCCTCTTCTTCTTTATCCTCCTCTTCTGTTTCAGCCTCTTCTTCGGCTTCTTCTTTCTCTTGTTCTTCTTCCATCTCATTGTCATCATCATTATTCTCATATTCTTCCTGATCCAAAATTTTAAGAATAGGTGAATTCATAGTCAAGTCTTCTTGATATGCATCTTCCATGGCTTCCGATGCATCAATTATTGATCTTGATTTTGTTTTGAAGACTGCCCACCACTTGGATTGTCGTGGTGCACATCCTAGATAAGGAGCGTAGTAAACCTGGATAGCTTGTGTGGCGAGGACAAAAGAATCATAGAGACCTCTATATCTTAATGTCCGATCAATGTCCACAATCCCATAGCTAGGATGAACAGTCAATCCCGAGACAGAATCAAACCACTCACACTTGAATAAGACTGTCTCCACACTTCTAAATCCTTTGACTATGTATTGATGTTTCACAATATCAATGAGGATCCCGTAATAGTCCAGATCGCCATCCTCTTTCATGCACACTCTCCAGTTAGCCATTGTTTTTTTCTTTTCCACGTTCATATGTGTCAAAAAGAAAGTCATTCACAACATATTGTTTGAACTTTTTCCCATAAATCGCAGGTCTAGAAGCTATTGCTTTGATAATCTCATTGCCTTGGAGCCTCATTACATGATTTTTCAACCAAACCGGCCAAATATAACGACCCTTGATCCATGCTTGTTCGACTGTGTTCATTGAATCATTTCTCACCATGTTCTCCTCAAATAACCTATCATAAATTTTCCCATATCAATAATGAGTATCACATTTCTTCACATTTCTGACCATTACATATTCATATTTGATTAATAATTGGATTAAATACCTCTCAAACGGTGTAGTGAGTTCGTAATTGTTCAAAATATATCTATGAGCTGCCTCGGCATCTCGATCATCAAGTGTGAGCTTCTTCTCTCCTCTTTTATTTTTCTTCTTCTTCTTCTCAATTGGGGCATATCCTCCATTTCTGCGAAATACATCTGGAAGATCAAGAGCTTCCTCACCATCACTATCTCTTCTACCACACCGAACAAGATCATTAGCCTTTGAGTCCACGCTCTCAGGAAAATACAACTTCGCGAAGTTGCAAGCTTCCTCGAAAAGATAAGCTTCACATATAAAACCTTTAACATGTGTTTTGTTCCCAATCTTCTGATTTAGATGAAATAAAAACCTAAAAACACATAGTGGATCAATTTGACAGTTCATAACAGGCTCCATGGAAAGCCACATAATGTAAATTTTTACCCTTCAAAGACATACATCCACCTATAATGTACAAGTCCGGCTATATTCACCTCGGACGGCAAATGGATTTGGAGATGTTCCATGGAGTTGAAAACAATAGGAGGCAACAGCCTCTCCAACTTGCAAATTATCTCTGGAATGAACCTCTCTAACCGTTCTATGTCACTACGAATAATACAATTTGCACACAAATCCCTAAAAAACTGGCTCAGCTCCGTGAACACTTTTCAAACATTGGGTGGAAAAAACTCCCTAAAGGCAAAAGGGATTAATCGCTGCATAAACACATGACAGTTTGACTTTTTATGCCTCTTAGCTACCACTCAGACTCTCGAATGCAACGACGTTGGTAGGAAGCATAACTATCTGGAAACTACAGACCTTTCACCCACTCACACACCACCTTCTTCTGTTTCTTCTCCAGAACAAAAGCAGCTCTCGGCATCAATAATTATGGCTTACCAGAATTACCAACACTTCTTACCACATGAAATTGAGGTCTCTTGCAGTAGAGTTCCAAATCTTTTCTTGAGATGATATTGTCTTTGGTCTTTCCATTAACATCCATCACTGTATTGAACATGTTGTCAAACACGTTCTTCTCTATATGTATCACATCAAGATTGTTATGGATGAGAAGTTTGCTCCAGTACGAAAGCTCCCAGAAAATACTCCTTTTACTCCAATTGTGTCTTCTATGAAAACCAACTGCATTCGCTGAAAGTTCGTATTTCAACCGTTCCATTGTGATAGGAATCCCTGAAAGACTTCGAAACAACTCGTCTCCATTATGAATCCGAACGGGGGGGGGGGGGGGTTTGCAAGCTCAATCATGTTCTTCCTAAATCCACTCTTCTTCCTGAAAGGGTGTCCGAATGGCAGAAAGCGACGATGACAATCAAACCATGAATGCTTCCGTCCATTCTTGAGGTAGAATGACTTTGTCCCCTCCATGCAATGAGGACAAGCCAAACGACCAGCAGTGCTCCAATCAAACAACATCCCATATGCAGGAGAATCACTAATAGTTCAAACCAAACAGGCCTCATCTGAAAGGTTTGACGCTTATGAACGTCGTATGTCGGCTTCCCTACCTCCGATAGCATCTGAGGCTCCTCGATCAATGCTTGCAAGTACACATCCAGATTTTCATTTAGGACTCTTTGGGCCAGGAATGATCATATTCAGGAATAAGTATGGTCTCTTCATGCATATACTGGGAGGAGAAAGTTTGTAAGGTGTAAGAATGACGGGCCAGCAAGAATACTTTTTTTCTGACTTCCCAAACTGTAAAGCCCCAGAAAATTGAGATCAAATAAATATAAAAATTATGATCAAATAATAGTTTGTAAATTGATAAATATAGCGAGAATATGCGTTTCCTCCTTATATAATAAATCAAAAGAGAGAAACGTATTTCATTTCAAAGTTTTGAGACGTAACGTTACGTTCATAACATTAAAACTTGTGACGAAGTTGGGATAACTTTTGTCGGGGAAAAATTATATGTTAATTAATAACATGATTTTCCGAGCGTGGGGGTAAAATTTGAGCGAACGCTGTAGGAGATATAAGATTAATTAATCCTATGATTAAATGAAAAAGGGATGTTTTCAATTTGAATTTCCTTTCCCTCCCTTTTCTTCTACTCTCCATTTCTCAGTTTCCTGCCTAACCCACTCCCGGCCACGACAACCACTGCACCAAGAGACACCACCTTCCCCACTCCCTTTCACCCACTCCTCCACCCATCCTCATCACCAAGGGGATCCAGGAAGAAGCACCATCAGCACACCTCCTCCCTTCTCTCCACCAAATCACTCTCCTTCCTTCATAATTTCTTACCAATCAAACCAAGCTCCGAGGCTCATGTAGCTGGACTTGTTGGACTCAGTGGGGTGTGGTGAGCACAAGAAGGGGAAGGAAGGTAGCTGCAATAGCAGGAAACGCCTCAAGGACCAGGAAACGAGCAAACGGTGCTTCACATGTCAAAGGAAAGCAAAACAAGCTCAAATCCGTTTCAACAAGAGGGTGAGCTTTTCCTTCTCAGTTCATAACCTCTAACTGACCATATGTGATCCAAAAAAAAAAAAAAAAAAAAAAGAGGAAAATAAAAAAAAAAAAAAAACAGGCCACAGACAAAGAAACGTGATATTTGAACCAAAAGACGAGTTATGCCTCTGAGACCCGGAAACCTAAGATGTTATGTATCAAACAAGTCCAAACTGAACAAACATGATAAGAACTAACTAAATGTTATGTTTATGAAATTTTAGATCATTTGGGGTTGAATTGGTTGGGCAAAACGCAAAAATTAGCAAACCAGCCATAGGTGTTTCTGGATAGCTTTGATGTTCTACATTAGAACGTATTTTTACCCCAGTTAGAGCCTGATTCAGCGAATGAGTCTTGAAACAAAGTTGTAGAGGATTTCTAATGAATTAAGAATCACTCAATTTGGTTAAGAAACGAAGACCTTATGTGCATTTGAAGTTAGGCCTGAAAATCTGAAAAACCTATCAGGTCACTGTCCGCATTCAGCCGCGGCCGCGACGCCTCACAGCTAGTCCAGAAATTCATTTTTCAACGTATTTATGTGTTGTATCAAGCTGTATACCCTCTATGACTACTAAAATACTGTATTTGGACAAGAAAACATAGGAAAATATGCGTTTGATTGTATAAAAAGCCAAGAATACAAAGTTCGAATAAAAATACGTAGTAGTTTACGTATTTGTGCAATATACATAAATATGTGGAAATAACGGAATATACATAAGAATATGTAATGATGTAGTAGACGTATTTATGGACGTATAATACACATGAATACGTAGAAATAATGAAATATAAGAAGGAAATATGTTGTAACGAACGTATAGTACTTACACTGTGTAGGAACTGAGACGTAAACTGTTCTTTCTTTGGTATAACGTAAACAACTTGAGACTCATATAACAAGGTAACGTTTAGATTTCTGGTTTGGATGGCGATACATGTTAATATACTAGATGTCTATTAACGCGTGATAGGTAGTTTTGTCCTTTGCGCTGTGTTATGTTGTGTTGTGTTATGTTTGTATTTTTGTGCTATTGTATGATTGTATGGTAGCACTCGTAGCTTATCGCAGTTCATGGTAACCTAACCCCGGTAGTCCTAATGCTAGGGTTTGGGTAGGTTTTTCTCCGTTAACCCCGTATGTTATAAAGACAAGTGTTAGGTTTATAAATTTTGGCATACGATAATGGATAAAGGTTAGGGTTAATACAGATTAATCCTATAAATGATATCATATTAAAGATGAACATACGAAATAGGAATGAATTCATGAGAGGTGAGAGTAACCTCTGAATTTGTTAATCCAACTGAGTTATTACATTGTGACTTGGTGAACATGTCATGTTAAACTGTACAGGGATGAGTAGTTACGACTAATTATCTTATACGCGTAGACAACCATGTGAGGTTGCCAGGTTGTCGGGTATCTCGCTACAGGAGATCATTGGGCGTCGGTACAGGTTGATCCCCTGTTTCGAGTGACCCCGGACTTTAACCTTCTAAAAGAAGCTATGGATTTACATGTTTAGCCAAGATCACAGTGTTAACAAGAGGGTAACTGTGGTCTGTCATGTATGTTAAAGGTATGACTGAATTTGTTGGTTTCAGGATAGATTGTTCTCACTTTCTTTTCTTTTTGTGCTTCCCCTGAAGAGGGGGCCGGCACGTTACTGAGCTCGTATAGCTCACTGCGTTGCTTTTCTTCTATTTCTTGATTTCCATCTTTTCAGGTACAAGACTTGAGGAAGGATTTTGATTAAGCTATGATCCTGTTTGTAATATTAATGCTTGGGATAACATTTCTATGTTTCTACTGCTTTAATATATAATAAATAAATAAACTTGTGGATCTAGTTTGATAATGCTTTAAGTGTATTTCCATTTGGATTTATTCTAAACCGCTGGCTAAGGTTTGTAGGACCCTAGCGGCAGTAATGCCACGAGGGTTTTCAGAAAAGGACTTGAAAATCGGGGCGTTACACAAACGGTGCAAAACCATCGGTGCAAAGTCCCAGACGAACATTGTGTGGCTCCTCGCAAAGGACGGATAACTCAGGTCCAGGTGTTTCCAAGCATAGCTGTCAGAAGGGTGAGCCATCATTCCATGAGATCGGCGTGAAAAGGCATGCCAAGTCATGTTCTCACTGGTTGAGTTGTTGGCATACAACCGCTGCAATCTAGGAGTTAGCGAAAAATACCGAAAAAACACTCACAGCAGAACGACCCTTAGATCTCCTCTTCTTCTTATAGCGGTCTGCATTACATATGGAGCATCTTTCCAATCCCGTAGAATCTTTCCAAAACAACATACAACCGTTAGAACAACAATTAATCTTCTCTATAAGTAGATGCAACCTTTTTATTAGAGACTTGATGTTGTACATCCCGTTCTTCATGATATTATCGGGAAGGCACACGTCCTTCAACAGCTTGCAAATTCCTTCCACCGCTCTATGAGGTAGGTTATATTCACATTTCAGAGTCAAAAGCAGAGAAGCAACGACCAACAAAGACAAGTTGCAACCATCGTATAGAGGAGAGTACGAGGCATTCAAAATGTGAAAATAATGCTTGGATTCATAAGGGGGACCCACGTCATATGCATGTTTGTTTGCAGTCTCGGTCTCTTCATAATATTTTGATGGAAAAGCATCAATTAGCATGACATCGAAATTGTTCATGGGCTGACAGACATTGGACGGACCAACAAAATCTGCATGAGGTACCGGACAGCTTTGTTCGCCGTGATACACCCAAACATAATAATTCTTCCTGAATCCCCTAGTAATTAGGCATCCACCGTTTCAAATCTCCCGTTGTTGTATTTTGTACAAGGACATCATAAACGTCCCAGGAAACGACCCTCGTCGTGTTGAAAAGCATTCTATACAAACTCTTTGATCCCTTCAATAAATCGGGGATTCAAGTACAGACCATCCAATCGTTCATACATCCAAGATCGATACAACTCCATATCAATCTAATTTATGTATTAAAATCAATATCAAGCATAAATTGATTCATAACATCTGGTTCATTTTGCATCAATTCATAAAAGTAAGAATCAAGGATCATTTTGCAAATAATATAATATTTGGACTTATTTTGCAAACAATATATTTGAACTTGAATTATAATACTTGCTCTAATACTGGATCAATATTGATGAATGTGATCATAGTTTATGCATTTGGGGAAAACTGATATTGCAAAAAGTGCCAGAATAATTCGAATTTCATGCATAGCACCTAATTAAATCATCCTCCTAATTCGGATATTGCACCTAATTAAATCATCCTCCTAATTCGGATATTGCACCTAATTCGGATTTCATCCTCTTAATTAAATCATGCACCTAATTAAATCAATATAAACAATATGATGAAACTATCAGGGATCGTACTATGAGGGATTGAGACGAGGGGGGGCGGGGTGAGGCGGTGGAGGGCTACTGCTGGACAAGGCGTGGCGGACCAGGTGCTGTTGGACAGGGCGAGGCTGGGCCAATGGAAGGCTGCGCGCTGGTAAACGGCTGCTGGACGATTCCTGGATAGGGACGATGCTGGATTTCACGATGGGGACAGGACGAGGCAGGTACGGGGACGGGACGGGGCTGGTCAGGGCGATGGGGATAGGTACGGGGACCGAATGGGAGGGGACAGTGGTGGTCGACGGTGATGAATTGTGAGGAAAGAGAAGGGGAGGCGGTGGCTGTTAAGTGATATTAAGTTGAGTTTGCGACGAATTCCGTCGCAAATAAGCAATAAAAAAAAGTGACTCTAAATAAGTGACGGATTCCGTCGCAGAATCATTTTTTACCTAGATTAGCAACAGATTCGTCGCAAAAAGTTTTTTTTACACTTAACAAAAAATTATTGCTAACATACAAAAACAAGATTATTTGCGATGGAATCCATCTCAAAGAAAGGTCAAAATCATTTCTGCGACGGAATCCGTAGCAAATTACTTACTTATAAAATCGTTAATTTTAAACCTTTAACTTTATCGTAACATTTTATACTCTTAAACAATCATAATGATCAATGTATGTTATACCATCAATAATTAATTGATTTTATTTTTCTTTTAAAGTGTAATACCTTATTTTGACCCTAACATAATATATACAACATATAACTCTAATAATTTGAAATATAACATTGAAATGCATAAAAAAAAACTTTTAACTTGTAATTATCTTAATTTGATGTAATGATTTCAAACTTATACTTGTAACATGATTTTTGCATGTTTTATATATGAAAAACCTCTTTTCTAAATATTTTTTAAATATTTCGCGACGAAATTTATCGTAAACATTGATACATTGCGACGGATTCCATCGCACAACATTGATTACGACGGAATCTATCGCAATGTATCAATTTTTTCGTTATTTTCCTTTTCGGAAATATTTTGGAATATTTAAAATAATTTTTAAAGTAAAAATTAAATTATAAACAAAATTTTACGATGAATTTCGTTGCATAAATTATAATTAATTTTAAAATTTTGTAAAATTTTTTCTCAATTTACTTTTACGACAGAATTTTTAAAATATTTACGATAGATATTGACTTTCTGTTGTAATTTTTTTCCCCTTTTTTTTTTGCGACGGATCCGTCCAAAATATTTTCAACTTGCGATGGCTTTTTTTCGTCACCGTTTTTTTTTTTCATCACATAATTATCTTTTTTGTGTAGTGGAAGGGTGGACTGCGAGGACACTCTTCGTGTGCACACAACGATAACGAGAATTGACCGTATTAACATCAAGGATTGCCCACTGTTCAAGGTTTATTATTTATAATTTATATTTTATTTCTGTATAGGATCACCCCCCCCCCCCCAAGGTGAAGTTCTGTAATCTTGTTTGCGAGTGATTGATGCGGTTATGTGTTTGATAGTGTGAGGTGAAATAGTGCCTATGGTGTTATGGGACCTTTGGCTCACAGTTTACTATTTCATTTCAGGTTTGTTACAGGTGGACGATAGGACGACTTAGAGCGAGATTTATTGCATTTGCATTAGTTTAGTTGGACTATAATTAATAAATGTGTAACGTTATTTTCATATCTTATTTAATCTTCTACTGCAAGGCATTTGAGAATATTGATGTAATTTTGGTATTTTAATGTTTGACGTAATTTTCTTTGTTTATAAGACGTAAAACTTATGGGATTGTAATACCCTTGCTAAGAATTATTATTTTTAGCGGTGGTCTCACTTTGGGAATTTTGGTGGCGTTACAGTGGATCTCTCTAGTAGCATTAGCGTCAACATCCAGGTTCACTACAAGAGACAGCAAGAACTACTTGTTTTTGTTATCACTCTTTGAGATTTTGTGTTTGTATCTAGCGTGATTGAACTGCAGCAACACTTGTTGAGAAATTTTTGTCTTCTTTTCTTTTTGTGTATCTTTCTCCCCATTTTTCCCATAATAGGGAGACAATATGTGAAAGATTTGAAGATGTTACATCAAGACAATCAATAACATGAACACAAGATTTAACCTAGGAATGTTCGAGTGTCGGGAGAAAAGCTCCATAAGAACACCACCGCAAACTGTGACAAGAAAGTATTACGTGAAGAAAGGATTACAGAGCATATCAGATCGTATTAAATCACAACTCAAACCCTAAAAATAGATATGGATTTATAATGACATGTGTATATTTATCTTCATCATATTAGATTAGATTGAATTAAATCTTGAAGCATATCGACATTCAATATCACTTCATCCGAGAGAAGGTCGAGAAGAAGATGGTGCTGTTGGAAAAGGTAGATACGTCCCTTAACAGTGCAGATTTCTTGACTAAGACAGTGAGTCATTCAAAATTCAGTTGGTGCTTAACTGAGATCGGTTTGAGACGGTTAGCTGCTGGAATAGATTTCATTGTTGTGATTCAATAAGTGGGAGATTGTTATTGTTGTCGACTACTTCTTGTCACGTGCACTACGCGGACCCAGAACAGGGGTCGCGCTCCCCGGTGAGCGGAAGGGGTTCAGGGACCAGAACCAGGATATCTAATATGATGAAGTACCATGTTCGTGATGTTATGTGAAGATTAGATTTAACTTAAATCTTGAATATTTGATTTAATTAAATCTTGTTATTTTATGGATCTATAAATATACCCATGTCATTATACATCAATATCGGTTTTTGTAGTTTGAGTTGTGATCTAATACGATATGGGGATAAGTGCATCTGTACTATTAGCCTTTGGCATGAAATACCCTCAACTATGAAAATATACACAACACCCCCTGACGTTTGTTTTCCCTTAACAACATTACCCTCATTTATTTTGTCTCCTTAATGTCAACACAATCTAACCTACCATCACTTACTTCACCAACTTTTTTCAAAATTCAAGAGAGAGAAAGTGCTCAATCCAATCTACCAAAATCAATGGATTGTGTTGGTCTCATTTAGTATTATAATCATCAAAATCGAAGCTCTTTGGTTAATTCATTTGGCTCGGAAGATCTATGTGACGGAGCCGAGCAAGAAGGGCAGTGATATCTGATCTAGGGCAACAAGGTTCGCACTTGATATCTTTGTTATTTGAGTTTGTAAATCGAAATAAAATCTCAGATCTTTGCTCACTACGTTGGATTGATTTCATTCACACTTTTTTGATTTCAATCAAGTTGAGATCTGACCTCGAAAACTCATGCACGCTATATGAGATCTGTGTTTTCTAGTACATTCTTCTTCTATTTCATTTCTTTTTGATTCAGATCTTTGTGTTTTGAATCAATTAGTGCCTAATTTCCGTCTTGATTGCTTCGATTTCAATCTTGGTTGCATGATTCTTCCTCATCATGTGAATGCTTTTTACTTGTCTGATTCTGTTGTAGGATGTGAGTTTTTGACAAGGGTGTTACTATGGAACTTCATTATGTTGGTAGGTTTCAGTGGATATAGGGGGTTGGGTTGATAAGTGAAGGATGTCGATCCAGATAGGATGAATTTATTTGATGTCACAGAAATTCACAATGAGCTGTACACAAAAAGGACTAATCAAAACCTTTCCATTGCTGCTAGATTCTGGTTTATGAGATCAATTGCTTCATCTTTAGATAATGGTTTATGGTCAATGGATAGTGATACTCTTTTGTCACTGTTTAGATGAGTTAAGGCCAGGTCCTCCTTTCATCATCTATGCAGAGATGTTCGCCTCTCCATTGAAAGTTATTAGTCCTAGAGGTGATGTGTTGTGTATGTGGATCATCAACAGTCTAGAGTTGCTAGGAATCTTATACTGGAGTTTGGGTCAACAAGTGAAGCTGTTATAAGGGATGGGAATGTTGAAGGGGTAGGTGGTGTTGATTATCATAATGCTGATGTTAGTGAGGATATACTTGTTACAAGGGATGTTCCTGTTATAAGTGATATTCCTATTTCAGGGGATGAACCTATAGAAGGGGTTGATGATCATAATGCAGATGTTAGTGATGATGATGTAGTTAGTGTAGTAGTTCTGCCCCATCATGGGTTGATGAGGACCTAATTGATGTTAAAGATAATATATTCCATGTTGACAGGGAAGGTGATGAACACCCTGTTATGGGTGATGATCAGCCTCATATGGAGGATGAAAATATGGAGGATTCAGCACCTATAGGGCTGTTAGTGATGATGATTTGGATCAGAAATGGACATCTGTTGTTGGAAGTGACGATTCTTTAGGTCCAGATTTGGATTTGGAATTGGAAGATGAAGAGGGAGGAGCAAAGCATAAGTGGTTTGATGAAAGGTCAATGCAGGATCCAGACCTTCAGGTTGGTCTTGTGTTTAGAAACAGTTGAGGCAAGCATTAGTTAATTGG
>JAOVYX010015611.1:0-56685 GCA_035668315.1 Drosera spatulata | reverse complement strand
AATATCCTATTACTGTAAGCCTAGTCTTCTATATATACTAGTCTGGAGACAACGGCCTTGGCATTCCAAACTAGATGTCTTGGATGTAATGTTTCAAGCCTAGCAAAACTCTCTCAACTCCTCTCAACAGTAACTAGCGACAGATTTACAATTAAGAGTATTCTTCCAGTGAAATTTGTGCTTGTACATGTCGGCATGATCCTTATGGAAACGGAAGGATTGTGTTTCAATTTTGACATACTCCAATTCCATGTCCAGGTTTTGGAGTAAATTCAGGTTTACAAGGCCAGTAAGATTGATTTGCTTAAATTGGAAAAGATTTATTAATCCTTAAGAGTTTGCATCATCGACATTTACGTGCTTGTTAGCAACGATTTAAGTCACGAGACACAATATTGCTAAACTGCTAAGAATCAATTAGACCATATGCAAATTTTACTCTTTTCAAGAACATGAAGGGGCAATTTGCAACATCAAAATGAGTACGAGGTTGAGTTTGACTTCAGTGTTCTAGCTAGTTTGTATAGTATAAATATACATGAATTTGTTTGCACTGAAGTCACCAAACCCAATCAGCTTAATACAATTAGGGCCATCAAGCAAGCTTCAAACGCCAAACACTCTTAAGCTTTGCCAACTTAGAACATCATCAATCAATTACAATGTCTCAATCCATCCTGCTCAACTTAACCATTCTCCTCGTCGTCGTGGCTGTAGCAACTGCAACTGCAATTGATCCTGCCTACTTCAGCCCTGCGCCAACGACTCCTACACCAAGTAACTGGAACTTCACTTGCAGGCATCCCACACACTTTCTCCATGCTTGCCAGCTCTACTTGCAGACGGGCGACGAGTTCTTCCTCGACACTCGTCCCTTTATAATCTTCGGCATGACATGCTGTGAATCGTTCGCATTCATGAAGGAAAGGTACATGGCTGCACGCTGTGACGAAGAGCGCAAGCAGTTGTGCAATTGTGTCAAAGCGGAGTGCCAGATCGATCAGTACTACAACTGGGATCGCGTCTCCATGATTCAACAAAACTGCAACCTTGAGCCTATGCCATTTGAAGTTAGTCGCAGCGCGACTTGCTAAACATAGATACAGGAAGCATGAAGCTATTAACGAAGCAAATTTACAGCACTATTTCTTTCATAGAAATATTCTTTGAATTTGTTAAATCCATCTTTTCATTTTCAATCACCAATTCAATTAATCAACCACAATAAAGGTGAATTCTCATTCACCAATCAATAAAATGGTTCTATGCCATCCTTGTAATTGTTCTTTGACTTATATACACCGTATTCGCAATAGGATACTACCGTTTTATCAATAAATCAATACTTGAAGCAAATATCATTTTAACAATCTTTGTATAGTCTTATTTATCCTCCATAAGCACATTGGTCAAAAGATCATCTTCAACTTGCTCTAATTTCTCCTTCCATTTTCCGATGGCTTAACTGGGCATATGTCAACGATTGAATAACCAGCAAACTTGGAGAATCGAAGCCGACAGGTTTGCCCCAAATATGAGTTGAAAAATCACTTGGATTTGAACTCCCGATCTTTTTGATAAAGAATGAATTGTTAATCATCTAAGATCCATAATTATTGATAGAATGATAATCGATTTTTCTCCAATCATATAATCATAAATTAAATCTAATAAATATAATAGATCAAATCAACATATATTTTATGATCTTATATTAAACAAAAACACAAATTAATTTACATCCAACATCACCGGGAATCAGTAATCCTCTCGTTTCACTCATCAACCCCTCCAAAAGCAAACCTCCCTCCCTCCCTTTCAAAAAAATCCAACCCAGACAATGGAACAACCACCACCACCTCCGACGCCGCCGAACTCACAATCCGACACCGCTCCTCCATCACAACCCCAACCCCAACCTCCCACCTCAATCACCACAACTACAACCACAACAAGCCCTAACCCTAGAATCACCACCACCGTCTCGACCACAACAACTACTCCATTCAACCCTCAAACCAGGCCGTGGCAGGCGCCGGCACAAAGAGGAGGAGGAGGAGGAGGCATTGCGATGGGGTACCCGGCCGGGAATCCTCAGGGGACGGGTCCTGCGGCGTTTTCGGGGTCGTTTGGGGGGACTCAGTTTGCGGGTGGGATTGCGAGGAATCCTGGGAGCGTCAGCGAAGGCATGAGCGTGATGTCAACGAACAGTGCTGCTGCTCCGGTGAGTTGTTGTTTGGATGGATTATCTCGATAAATGTATTTGTTGTGTTCGTCTTTATTGTTGAAGGGTGTTTTTGTGTGTCTGATTATGTGGTCAGCGTTGTTCGATTCATGAGTGTTGAAGTGATAATGCGACTGCGTTGAGAATGAACTGCTGGTTTCTCCTAGTTATTGCTTTTCAAAATGGATGAAATTTTGATTAGGTCCTTAGTTTGGTGTGTATTTCGAGTCATGTTTCTGGAAGAAAACAAGAGTGATGATGGTGTTCGTGCATGAAACCAGATAAGGTAGTGAGGAGGAGAGTGGGCGGATCGTTTTGAGGAATGACAATATTGAACTACAAATGAAGCAGTTTGAGGAATTTTGATTTACGGTCTTTCACTTTTGTTGATGTGTTTTAGTAATGCAACACTAATTCAACTCATCTTGCATCATAGGTGCCTGTTTAAGCAGCGTGTAAGGGGGAAAAATTACAAAATTTGGCATGGTCTTATCTCGTAAATTATCATTTGAGACTTGTAATTCTGGCATAAACATTCTTGACAAGTGCATCAGATCATCAGACTAAACTCAATGAGGTAGTTGGAAATATAGAAGTCTAGCAGGATCAATTTCCAAATGTCATGTATAACTTTATTCGTATAAGTTGTCTGGGGGAATACTTGGCAGAACCTTTGTTTTTGGTTTCTTCTATTGCTTTGTGGCTTTTGGCGATGGTTAGAATATCATTCGTTGATTCTGTGTATAGTTGCTTCGTAACAGGCTAGGCATGCAGTCCATGGTATTCAGGGTGCAGGCATCATAGGTTCACAAATCAGACCAAATGCAGTTCAGGCACAACTTCCGCAGAGACCTGCTCAGTTGTCTTCTAGGCCGCAACTTGCGGCAAACAATCAGCCATCTTCTCAAGTCAGTTCCGAAGTTTGATACTTTTGATCATTTCATTACTTTCCCTGTCCTTCTTTTAGCTGTGAAATTCTCTTCTTTTCTAAAACTAAAAGTTTAGTTGTTTTAAGGAATCGTAACTTATAACCCCATTAAATCTTTTCTTGGAGGATTCCAGTCCAGTTTGGATGTACAACATCAAGAACTCCTTCTTATAAGAATACATTGCCATGATCCTCCATTCAGTGTATTCTTTTGAAGGCTTGAGCAATTACTAATCTGTTTAAATAAGCAGATTGACTTGTGATGAGCGATTACTCATGACTTGAGTCATGAGTGCACTTGATATTTACGAGTTAATCAACATCTTACCATGAAACCAGCTTTTTTCTTAACGAAATTTTTTTGAAGGTAATCTGTCTGATAGTTTATGTACATCAATGGAATCTGTTGGGATGTAATGGCCAGATACTAGGTATAAGCATAACTCTTGATGCATTTAACAGGCAGAGAAGAGTGATCAAACTCTTGTAATTTCGGTTACTTTAAGACGAAGGGGATGAATCTTATTCTGTTACGTAGAGAAACCTTGTGGCATTATTCTTTATTAATGATTAAAAAATCTCCCTGGTTATAAGAATGCTTCTGGTAAGCGACTTAAGCTAGTTGATTATACCCAATAATTCAGTGAATCCTACAAGGTTCCCATTGTGCGCGCATGGTCCTAGTGCCTTTTTTTTTTTTTTTTTACATTGTGACTTCTCTTTGTATCGTCAACATGACGTGATCTAATCTAAAAGATTATATTTCTTGGTCTCCTCCTTCCAAGGAATACCCGGTCCTAAAAACTTTCACATGCGCCAGGATGATATTTTGAATCTCTGGCAATGATTTTTGGTGGTTACTTGGTGATTTTGCATTTTCCCCCTGCCTTGACAGAATTTTCAAGGACACAACCCCTCAAGGCCCTCTTCTGTGGCACCTACAAGTATTCCAACCCCAAGTACATCACAAGGCCATCAGTCACAGAACCAGCCTTGGTTGTCTGCACCGCTTGGGAGGCCTCCGCTTCCATCGCCACCATTTAGAGCCCAGATGAATCCTCTGTCGTTGCAGCAAAGGTCGAACGCTCCTCAGCAAGTTCATCATGTCATGGTAGCAACTCCCCAGCAACTGCATTCATCTTCTCCTCAGCAGCAGCCGCAAGCTTTCACGCCTACAAACCAATCTCAGGAGCATCTTGCACTGAACATGCCAACACCATGGGCTCCACAATCTTTACCCAACCAACAGCTCACTCGGGTTCAGGGATTAGGTACTCAGAAGTCTCTGTCTACACCTTTGGTGCAGCCAGGTGCTCTTCAGCCATCCTCTGGCGACAGAGCTGCTGTTATAGACTTGGATGAATCTGGTGACAGGATAATCAGCAAGAGAAGCATTCAGGAGCTTGTAAACCAGGTTAACAGGCTACTGTCTTCATGTTTTATCAGGCATATCTTCCCACTTCTGGCAATGCTTTTGGAAACATGTTATATGTCTCCTCCTGTTAATGTGGCAAGTCCTCAAATATTGAACCATCTAGTTTTCGAATTGCTGAAACCCAACCAGTAGCTCAGGTCAGAGGACCTTATAAGCTACTATATTGTTCTATTTTCTCTGTGCAGATTGATCCGTCAGAGCATTTGGATCCCGAAGTTGAAGATATTCTGCTTGATATTGGTGAAGAGTTTGTAGATTCGGTGAGTTTGTAGCTCTTAGTAAGCTGTCATTGTTTTTCGCTGTTAGTGTTCCAAAATCCAAATGATTATATTTGTGAGAAAAGTAGATGAATTTCTTGATAACAGAAGATTTTGCTGGCTATTTCATGGTTTATAAATGACACAAGTGAGCCCATGGGTTGGGATCATGATGGACATATTTTTGGTCTGGGAAGGACATACATCATCTTTCTGTACTTTGTCATTGGTACATGCCATACACTATGATATCAACCATAGTCCTGATGTTTTCCTCCTGGTTGAGCAGATTACGATATTTGGTTGCTCCTTGGCAAAACATCGGAAGTCAAGTACATTGGAAGCAAAAGACATACTCCTGCATCTCGGTAGGTTTTGAGGACTGGTTCTTGTGCATATCCTTGTATTTGACCATTGTAGCAGTTATTGTATTTCTCTGATCTTGCCCATGCAAATGGTCTGATGTTTTGAACGTCATCAAACAGAAAGAAATTGGGATATGACGCTTCCTGGATTTGGTGGGGATGAGATCAAGACATATCGAAAGCCGGTAAGATACTTTGACCAACACTGATTTGTACTTCTGAAAAACAATCTGTTTCTCGTGACTTTTAGTTCCCTGTCCCGGTTCTCTGCAGTTGGTCAGTGATGCTCACCGTGAACGGCTTGCGGCAGTATGTGCTATGCCTCTATTGCCTTCTGTACTTTCAAGTCGTATTGCCCAGAAGTATTTATGCTTACGTGAACTTGTTGGGCAGGTAAGAAAGTCCATGGCAGTGACTGAAGTGGTCAATACTAGAACTTCTACTGGTCAAGCGGCTGCAAATATTAAGGTCCAACCATCAAAGGGGCCTTCCAATGTGATGGGATCCTGATATCTGATGCGGCAGAGACTGAAAAAAACGTAAGAACCATGATCCTGTATCTGTGATTTTCGTTGTAAAATGTCGAAGTAGTTTGGATTGCTCGGGGTTTTCCTTTTTACTTCAAGGGAACTTTTTATATCTTCAACCTCGAAAAAGTTTTTTTTAGAAAATTCTAGAGAAGAAAGCCTTGGAGATGCCAAATATTACCTTGGAATTAGAAGTCCCATTATCAAGAAACTTGAATGCCGATGTGAAGTTCTTGCACAAGAGTTCTTAGTCTAAATCTGATTCATGTACTGCAGTTGGCTCTTGTGGATGACTATTTCTGGGAGCTTTAGTTTGTTTCATAGTTTGCAGTGCAATTTTGAAGAGGCTGAAGGGAACCGATTCCTTGTCGGAGGACTGGACCAGCACGATGACTAGAGTCCTGAGTGATGGAAATTTTGGGGAGAAGCAAACCTACACGGTTATTCAGAGTTAGTGACAGGAAATCGAGGCTGGCGAACGTAAACTGGTTAGCTTGTTGCCCTTGATGTCTTTGAGGCAGGCGCTTGCTTTCTTCACGCCTTTTGTATCTCAAGTGAGTTCACACTTGGTTGTACCTGTAATTTTGGAACAGGGCAGTTAACCCTACGAGACCTCGAACATGAGGCAGATGACATGCGGAAATTATAACAGAACTGTGCCAGGTCCTGTAAAATAACCTAATCTTCTGACTTGCCTTGACAGTGTTTTTTTCCCCTTAATGAAAACATGGCGATTGCTAGATTGTGCCAGAAGATCTATGCTTAAGTGCACACCATCGGTCTTTCATTATGTGCTTGTGCAACCGCAGCGTAGTTCTAGCCGTATTATTTCTGTATGTAATCGTTTAGATTAGCATGCTGTTGCTTCATCAAAGTTTGTACTATCCTAACTTTCCTCGGCATAAAGATCAGCATTGACAGCATCAAAAGATCAAATACGAGTAGTTGGTTGTGCTTAGTTGAAGGAAGATTATTTCGAGGATCGGGATGGGGGCAGTTTTTCATCATTCTCATCCAAATGAAAAGCACTTATTGATCTTGCTACATGTAGTAGTTTATGTACTTTAAATAGGTACATAAAAGCAATTAGAACATCAAAGTTAGGTGTGCTCAACATTTCTAGGGATGGGATGAAGGGGACCCCTCTTGCTTGGCCAATTCTTTATTGAGATGCTAAGGACCAAAAACATGCAAGTTGCCCCTCTAATCCCTCCAAAAAGTACTTATTCGTCTCTAAAATACGTTTAAACTGGCATTGATATTATTCGTGCTTCCATACAGTCAGTAGATCGATCAGGTTTAACGTATCAACCTATGTGCGTACTAAACTTTGATCAAGAATCATATGATCGAGTCTAGGTCTCAAATAAGATGAATCATGCGGTATGATTATCGGCTTTAAGCATATCACAATTTTCGGAACATGTTATTATTGTCTCACCGATGTTTCCAAAACTTACCAAAATAAGGATGAATGTCACTAAACATTAATCAAGACAAGAAAAGAATCCAACTATTCAGAGAGAGAGCCCCCTACTCTTTGAAGCAAAGCAGTTAAACCAACTTTCCCTCCAACTATATCATGCATTTATACACAAACTCATAGGACAAGTCACCTACCACAAACCAACACACTAACCTAAACTTAATCCCATTTGCACCCACCCATCCAACAACCTTTAAGCAATGTAAACAATACTTCCATCTATATCATCACCTTGTTCCTCCTCTCATCCCATTACAAGAAGAACATCAACTGAATTTCTCGTCCCATTTCATCGAAGATTATATGGGCGGTGTTAGGAGGGTTAAGAGGGCATTCTTAGAAGAGGATGTTTCGTCGTGGTTAACGATGGCAGAGAAGGCGACGAGATATGTCGCCATTTTCATGGCATTGATGCTGGTGGTAAGCTTGTGCCGAGGAGAGCAGAGGGGTGATGGTGCTGGTGATATGGCGAGCCTGAAGAGGACGACCATGACGATGATGATGAAGAGGCCTTGTGATGAGATTTATGTGGTTAGAGAAGGTGAAACTCTACAAACAATCAGTGAGAAGTGTGATGATCCTTACATTGTTGAAGAGAATCCTCATATTCATGACCCAGATGATGTTTTTCCTGGTTTGGTTATCAAGATAACACCTTTCAAGTATAGGTAAACAAAACAACATACCAGTTGGGTTTCATTTCTTATTAGGTTGATTCTTATGTTGCTGCTATGGTATGAATTTTGCAATGGACTATGGGGTCTCTCTGTAATCGAAAAGTTCGGTTGTTTGATAGTGCTGTCGAAGACGTCATGTATATGGGAACATATGAAAGAAATCCAAAGAAGCGCTTGTCTTTGATCTAATGGTCATGGCATGCTTGAACATGATCGAGAATCTTATTTTCATATAGATATCTTCCATATTGGTGATCATATGCAAAATCACCCAGGCGTTTTTATGCTGCATGTTTGTCTATGTTTCCATTGTTTGATGGCAAAATGCTGAAGGAACTGCAATGACATACCTATACCTGGGTGGTGAATCATGCGACTGAAGCATTCAAATCTCATCTTGGATGACTGAGTTTAATCCAGATGAACATCACTCATTAATTAGACCGTCTGCGTCTATTGATTGCTTTGCATATCATTTCTATCGGGAATATATGTTTTTTAAAGTTCATGTAAACAGCGATTTACACTATGCACATAATGACCAAAAATGGTGATGGCATATTGACACGACGACTTCTCGACTCTCGTGAGTGATGATGAACATGACAGAGTGGGAAATTACCACCAGCTCATAGGAACTCGGTATCATGTTGAGTTGTATCTGCCGAAATTATAGTTCGAGAGGGAGTTATCATGTGCCTTGTTAACCTAGGAGAAGATGGCACTAGTGAAAGAATCACATATAATTGTAACATATAATGCTGCGATTGCCCCCTTTCTCCAAATGACATGATGAGAAGTAAAATAAACAGAGAATATAGACGTACGGTATTCACATATTGGAAGTCTACTGAAGCCGTAGAATAGACGCGTGATTGAACGCAACAAATCAAGCATCGGGAGATAAACCATTGATATTTGCCACAGTATTGAGCACAGCATGGAAACACGATAGCCAAAATTTGTTTATTACTGAAAAAAAATCCTGAGTAGAGACTACTCTGAGAAGATATCCACCAACGAAAACAAAGTAAACTAATCCACCAACGACAAATTTCTGAAACTCAAAACATAACCTAGCTACTGCAACCAGAGACGAGTGAATGCATTCTCTATCTAGTTTGGTGGTGCGAAGAAGATGGCATCAGAAGTCCTCTTTGAGCGGAACTGGTTCTCGACTTCAGGGGTCACGTTGAAGGCTGCCTGCAGCACTTCAGGAGACAGAGCCTTCCACACTGATGTCCTTCCAGCCAAATGGGTGAAGATGGGACTGCAAAATTCCAACAGTTCGCATCAGGAAAAATTCACATGGAACATGAAAAACCTCATCGAAAATTCAATACAGTCTACTATATATGAGCATTATATATGCAGTGATATGGAGCAAACACTTCAAAGACGCCTTTAAAGACAAAACAAATCGATTATTCTTAAGAAGACTGGATGAAAAATATTCTTCTCTTTCATCAATGCAGGTTAAAGATTATAAAATTATTGATAAAATTGAAAATAAAAAAGGAGTTATTAGGAGCATTATATATATGAGCATTATATATGCAGTGATATGGAGCATACGTCATCAGGGTTAAGCGACATTATTCGACTAAATAGCATGAAGTATAAAGAGATACTTACTCAGGGGTGGTGATGATAGAGAACCACTCCATCCCAGTATCATCAGCAATCTTTGAGACAACAAAGAACCTAGGCACGATGAACAGATTCCCAGCCTTCACAGTGATTTCCAGCTTGCGTTTCCCGTCGACACCAACAACCTGCACCCTTCCACTGCCCTTAACAATATAAGTGACCTGAAGAGCAGAGTCACAGGAGAAGCCAGGAGAGCACATAGACTTCCCATAGATCCTCACAAGATCAGCACCAAGCCCAACTTCACCAACCAAGGGCAGGTTCTTGGTGTTCAACACGACGACACAGCCGCCACCCTTGATGTCCACTTCCAAGGGAGCCTCCTCGCAGTTCAATGCCATCCCCTCCCTGTGCTCCTTCTTGGGCTCAGGCATCTTGATGGAGCCATCCAGCTTGACAATTCCTGTGCCTGTCTGCTTGGTGACAAGCGTCTTGACAGTGGCCTCGTCCAAGTCCCATGCACGAGACACGAATTCAGTGGAAAACCCGGTGAAGATCCCGTTGGTCCCTGTCAGGTAGAAGTTGGTGAAGGAACCGGATTTGTGGGCCTTGGAGGTGTCGCCTAGGAAGAGGACAACCAGCTCGGTGTCCTCCTTGTTGTACCACCAGGTCACGACACCAAAGGGGAGCGCAATGGCATCCCCTTTCTTGATTGGCAGCACCTTTTCTTCCTTCTCCGGTAGCACAATCCCAGCAACTCCGTTCCCTGATATCATTAATAGTAGATAACATTTATGCGCACAAGGCATACAAATATAACTTGGATTGCATCTAAAACCATAAAACATGCCCTCAAATAAAAAGTCAGAAATCTTGGTTCTTGTATAAGAACAAGCCCGAACAGACGATGATATAAGAGCAAGCCCGAACAGACGAACAGACGAACAGAACTACGATTCATGGCATAACCAAACCAAAAAGAGACACAAATAGATGTATCATGCCCAAATGTTTGTGGAAAACGACAGTATATTGTGCAATATGATTATGATCAAAACCAACGGGACCATGAATGATAATCAATCAGGTAGAGTTTTTAACCAACTTTCAACTTGTATTATATGTACACAAATTCACTAAAGAAAACCAACCCATAATGATCAATATAAATCAATCCCCTGACAAAACCCTAAACAAATCCAATAATAATGAACAAAACGCCAAATTAATAAATCAAATCATTCAACAACAATGAATCATCACCCATACCCCAAATCAAATCATACCCAATTACCGAAATAGTCAAAGTCTCAATATTATTATCCAGTTAACCTGATACAAAACCCCAATAAAATCTCGATTCTAACTAATTTTGATCCATAAAAATCCAAACACAAAAAAACTCAAATGAATGATAATCCAACACCACAAGCTCTATAATCAATAATCACTGATCACATAATCAGATCATAATAATCAAATGTGAAACTAGCATATTACTAATAGTATTTGATTACCTTGAAGAACATATGCGACCTTGGCGGAATCCGAGTAATGAGGAAGAGCAAACCCGCTCTTCTCAAGAGCAAGTTTAGCAGCACCGATGTTTCCCTCTTTCAACATCGGCAGCTCATTGGGACACCACGCATGGTACGATCCTCCATCGCCACCGTACACCTTCTGCGACAATTTCGGTGCCAAATCGATCTCCATTGTTAACAACCGTACGTCAGTATCTCGATGAATCCATGAGGATGATTAGTGTTGGTGATTGTTGTGAGTTTTGGGGAGGTATTGGTGTAACGATATTTATAAGGGGTGAGGAGAGTTAAAAGGGTGGGTACATATTTTGTGGATTTGGATAATGTCGGATTAAAGTTGGGATTATCTGGTACTAAATTGGCGGATATCTTGTGTAATTGCTGTGACCAAACCTAATCGCGTTAGAATAGGCGAAATTTTCTTTTTCCGTTTCTGGTTACTTTTTATCTGCTTGGTGATATTTGTCTATGGTATTTTTAGTTTATGTTATGATGTACATGGCGATCGTGCGACATGCGCTATAGTCACTACTCGTGAAATTAATTTGTTTATACGTTATATGATGTACACGAAATCGTGTGACACTTGGAGTTTTGCCACGTTATGTACATTCGCTTTTTGATCGCTTTATATTTTCCCTTAATCGGATAATTGCGACCATATATTTAGTGTGATTATGATATTCTCGTGTCTACTGATTAACAATTTTTCGCATGGTAATTGATGATTTATCCTTGAAATTTACAAATCATTATAAAGGCATGAAGGAGATGCGCCAAAAAGATTAATGCCAATGAGAGCACATACACTTCTGTTTAAGTAAAGTCATAAAAAGAATTTACCAATTCTAGGAGAAAGTGAAATAAAATTAAACTAACGTGGGTTGGTTTAGTGGTGTTTGACTCAATCTTTTTTTTGAAGGTCTTGGGTTCGAATCTCACTAGTCTCAAAATCCATGTTGGCCACGCCCGTTGATTTCGGTCAAAACTTTACCCGATGCTGGTGGAAGGCGTCTTGTCAGTGTCCGGGGAATTAGTCGAGATGCGCGCGAGCTGACCCGAATATCCTCGTCATCGAAAAAAAAAACTAAAAAAAAAAAATTTATCACTACCTAAGGATAGATGATGAACTAATTTGATCGGTGTACCGTGCCTCCCTCAGATCCCAATGATGTATTAGTATCATTATTATTATTTTCCTCACGAGAACATCACTAAATAAATCTAAATTATGGGGTATTTTTTTGTTCTGAATTATAAATAACAGTTTGAATATCACATTTATCGAGACGAACTATAAATCGTATCGCGGGATGATCAAACGTTATTTTTTAAAAAATTATCGTAAAAATTCAATGATAATTTAAGTTATATACTCCAACTAAAAATTAATAAAATAATTTTCTTTTATCATTAAAACAACCTACAAAACTCCTTTAAATATGATTGACAATACTAACAAAGGGAGTATTATATCTTGGGACTATAATAAAACTACGTGGATCTCAGTTTTCTCACAATCAATTAGCGACATGATTGTTTCCAGTAGGACAACTCCAAGGTAAGTTAAAAATCTTGCACAAAATAGTGACTTACCAGGGAAATCAATGGTTAACCATAGATCCAAAGTGGTGATTGTCGATCGAATTGTTTTTACTTCTCGTGGAAAAAACAATCCATCTTCTCTCCCACTCGAAGTCTCCGATCTCCGTTTCCGATCATCTCCTCTCGCTTCCCCTCTCCATTCATCTTCCCCTCAGCGATGACTCTGTCTCATGGGGAACTCACTGACTCAATCTCCAATGGCGAAGAAGAAGACTCGACACACTCGAGATCGAAATCGATGAGCCGATCGAGCATCTCCTCTTTCAAGTCTCGGAATGCGACCTCGACATGGTGACTCTCCTCGATCTTTTTTTGTAGCCCTAAATTGTGCATTTGATAGCTCTATCTCGCTGTGGATTTCTCTTCGGTGAATTAGGGTTTGACTGAGAAATTAGGGTTTTATGTGTTACGAAGCTGTCGAGATCGAGGCACTTTTCTTCGTCGTGGATCAAACCCTAAAGTTCAATTTGAAACTGACAAAGACAACGAGGCTAAGGATATCGAGGATTTACTATATTCGCTGGTGGCTTACTGATAAAGCAAAGCAACGGACGTAACGTACATAATCCTGTCAAAAGTATGGTGTGGGGAGGGGAAGAAGTACACAGCATTACCCCTGTTATATGTTCTATAGTAGAGAGACATTGTTTTCTAATGCCGGCAGTAGGTGGCTTAGTGATGGTTAGGGAAATAAAAGTTATGGGTAGCACAAGGTATTTATGTTGAACCAGTGAATCACGGAGTAGGATATCTTATGATTGTTGTTACAAAACAGTCAAATCATCAAGCCAAGTTTGAAAGGCCTGTTTGTGCACGGTTGTTGACATGTATTGGGCGGCAAAACTGTATGTTTGACTCGAATATTAAACCTTAACAATGACGTTTATTGCCTCTATTAAAAAAAAAAAAAAAAGAAACTGAAGGAGTTGAACCTTCATATCATAGTCTCCTATCCTTCATCGAACTTGTCATCCTCCTCTTTGTATTGCTATGGGCAATCAAAGGTTCTCGCCGTTGCTTCGGCTCACCCTATGCCTTATTGCGCCTGGTTCGTGAAAACAAATCATAAACACTGCTGCTTCCAATTACTGCTTTGTTTCCATTGCTGATTTTTCATTGTACTCCTACTGGTCTAATAAATGATCATTTCTTTATGCAGGGATTCTGTTGTGTGTACAAGGATCTAGCAACCGCGAACATGCAAAGCTGTTTGCATTCGGCGATTCATATGCAGACACTGGCAATACTCCAAGGCCTTTGTCAAAATTCGCATCTTCACCTTGGACTGCTCCTTACGGGATCAGCTTTCCTGGTACTCCAGATGGTCGGTTTTCTGACGGCTTCGTATTCACTGATTACTTAGGTATGGTTCACATCCTTTTTGGTTCTCGTGCATGTTGCATGAAATATGGGCTCTTTTAAGTTTTAGCTCAGATTGACCTGATACTCTACTGATTCGTCATTCGTGTCTGTCCTAATATCTTGATGAGAAACCTATCCTGACAAAATTCAAAAACTTTAATGGGTCAACTCTTCTAATTAAAGCGGTACGTCAACTAAGTTAGAAAGAGAGATTTGGTTTTGCATTAGTTGCGAGAAGTGTTCTCTTTTTCCTTGGAGTTGGATCCGTACATCATGTGCATATATGATGCTATCATACAACTATACTAGCTCTTGGGGGTTTTCCTATTGATTAGGACTTGAGACCATACAACCGTATTTTCTTGAAGTGTGTATCCGGTGTTTATCTATTTCCATAGGGTCAGTTACATAGATGTGGCAACGTCTTTCTTCTCTATTGGAAACACATGCACATACGTAAAACTATTGCTTTACCAAATGCTGAGGTGTACCGTAAAACAATTTTCTTGGAGTATGTTATTGAGGTTTGTTTCCCTACTTGACCATTGGATTGCGTGTGCTGCATTGACCATTTTTCAATGTGTGAAGTAAAATGACAAATATTGATCTTCGAAATGAAAGACTTTGAGCGATTATGAATTACTGGCATTGTCATTTTCTGTTTCGTACATTTAGGCACCCACCACCACTAAACATGATAGCAAATATATACCTTGCTTCCGTTATGTCTGATTCCTCTCAACCCCCTGGGACCATAATTACACTTATTCATTGATGGTCTGATTTTATTTTTTTAAATTAATATTACAGCCAATTATATGGGAATGAGAACCCCAGTGGCATACAAGAATTGGAGAGACAATAGCCCAAAAAAGTTGAGGAATGGGATGAATTTTGCGTATGGAGGAACAGGGGTGTTTGATACTTTTGCTCCATACCCCAATATGACCACACAGATTGATCTTTTCGAGCAGCTGGTGAAGCAGCAAGTCTACGCATCTACAGATCTCGGAAACTCTGTCGTCCTGGTCCAACTTTCTGGCAATGACTACGCAACCTACCTGATCGAACATCCTGATCTTGACGTGATATATCTTAAGTTCCTTATAACCAATTAGACAAAAGTAAATGTGTTCTGTAACGGGTAGAATTCGAACGATTGGTTTTTGGCTAAACTCATTTCTAACCTTTATCTGTATGATCTTCAGGGTGTTGTTGCATTCATAGGGAAAGTGGTAGCTCAGCTTGTAGTCAATATAAGGCGCATATACAGCATGGGTGTGAAGCAGGTACTCATCTCAGGCCTTCAGCCGTTGGGATGCCTGCCACTAGAGACCCGGAGCACCAACTACACCGTATGCAATTCGCTCATCAATGTTGCTGTTGGCGTGCACAATGGCCTATTGCAACAAGCTGTAACACAACTGAATAGCGAGACCGAAGAGAGCTACACTCCATTCATCCTATTAGACATGTATGATACTTTCATGACCGTCATCAACAACCATACAGGTAATTCTTTTGGCAAACATCTCCCTCTATGCAGTGAATATTGTCCAATATTACTCGTAGAACAAATTCGTTATGTTGCAAATGCATAGTGTATGTAAGATTCTTTCCTTCGAGATGTCCAATGTGGCTGCGAAGAATGGCCCTTTTTTGCCGTTGCTGCGAACAACGATGTCTTGAACTCTGTTTAACCATGGAGTATACTCCATATGCAGAGTTACCCAGACTATGCAAATGATATCAACTGTGACATTAATATTAGTATATGTTTATGTTCTTCTGATACAGGTGATGCGAACTTTGGTAATCCGCTCGAGCCTTGTTGCAGTGGCATAAATTCCACTTATTCCTGTGCAAGCTACACAGACGATGGGGCGAAGCTGTACACACTATGCGAAAGCCGTAAGTCTAGATTTTTGTGGGATGCATTCCACCCGACGAACGAGGGGTGGAAAGTTGTATCCTCCTTGTTACACGACAGCCTCAGCCAACTCCAACTATCGCACAAACACAAATGACCGACTCTTCCTCTTTAGAATCATGTATTGAGAAGATGTGTTTTTCTTCTGATTTTGTTTTTGATTGTAACAATAAAGCTTGCCAGCGTATCTAATGTTACTTGGTTTAAGTCGGAGACTTCGGGTATAGGAGTATTTTTCACGGATGGTATGCCCCTGTTTTATTTAGAAAAAGAACTTTTCGGGTACGGTGTTTACATCTCAGGTTATGGCATGATCATGATGGGATGCATCAAATTTTATACATGGTTATGTATACTCGAAAATCTTTGATTACAATGTATGAAGCCGTGTCTGAACGCACCGAGAATCAGTGATTAGTTTGTAGGCAATACTGTCAATTGGTTAATCCAAGCATACAGGAAGATAATACTATTTGGTATTTCAACAAAATCATCATACATATGCCTCATGATCTTGACAGCCACTCGGAATTCGCAAACAAAAACATTCACTGAGAGTAAGAGACAATCCAGTACATTCTTTCAGTAAAATTATCAGCAAATCACTCGAAAAGGTCATAGAATATCGACTATCCAATAATGATCGCCTAAAAATTTCTCTTATTTTCTCAACATGTAATCATGTTGGTTATCGTGTTTCAAACATGATTTTCGTACATAAACTCATTTTAGGATGTATTTTTGTAGCAAAATAGACAAATATTAAATCTTAATCAGAAAGATAACGACCTTAGATGATGAAATCAGCTTATCAAATTCCGACACGCTTTAGTTTCCCTGCTTAGAAAACAATGGGCCCACACCACAAATCTCATCATCCCACACCTACAACAAACCCCTTTCCCCCGCACACATCCCATTAGTACTTCTCTTGTCTAATAGTTCCACAACTTTCACACCCTGAAAAAATAAAAATGGACCTTCAACCAATGAGTTCCCAAAATCCTCACAACAATGAACTCCTCGTCTTCTTCTTCTCCCTCCTCACAATCTTGCTCCTCCTCTTCATCTTCACCATATACTTTCTCAAACTCCGATCCCGGTGGTGCAATTGCGACATATGTCATGCATATCTCTCTTCAAGTTGGACAAAGGACTTCAAGAACCTCCAAGATTGGTACACTTTTCTCCTAAGAAACTCACCAACAAAGACCATACACATCCACATACTCAACACCACCATCACGGCGAACCCCTCCAACGTGGAGTACATGCTCAAGACGAACTTCAACAACTATCCTAAGGGAAAGGCCTTCTCCATGATCCTAGGTGATCTCCTAGGACACGGTATATTTAACGTTGATGGTGAGTCGTGGCGGTTCCAAAGAAAAATGGCTAGCTTAGAGCTCGACAACATGTCGATACGTTCATATGGATTCGACATTGTTAGGGAGGAGATCGAGGGACGGCTTCTTCCTATGTTGGCATCCGTCGCCGGAAAAAACGATGCCGTTATGGATTTACAGGTAAGGAGTAATATGATCCAACTTGCTAATTGGAGTGACAGGTAGCTCCATTTTTGGTTTGTGGGTCATGTTATTATTTGTTCCACGAGTGGCGGTGACAAAAAGATAATCCACAAGTGGTGGTACCAACATTGGTGTAAAATATTCAGACCAAGAATAATTCTTTTGTATAAAAGAATCGCAATTTGATAGGTTGCCGACGTCTATGTTTGATTGATACAATACTTATTTTTTTCTATAATATATATATATATAATATTTTCATTAAATATATATTATAATTATTTTTTTTTCTTTTAATGAAGTTATAAAACTTATTAAATTCGATCATCTTAATTAAATTATAATCTTATCCTATTTGAACTTTTTTTCATATATAAATATAAAAATATTTTTATTATTATTTTATATCACATCAATTTATCATATCATTTTTTTTTCTTATTCCTTTCATCCATAAAAATCAACACACATATAAATTATTATATCAAATCAAATAATTATAATTTTATTAAAACGATGAGGTACATTTCAATATCGGATCATGATAACATTGCAGTTTACCTCTCATATAATACTAACATGCAGTGAAATTGTTTCTTGACGTTATCACGAAGTGTCAAATCCAACTACGTGATTAGGCAAGGGAAACGATTGTTTATGAATGGGTTATCTCTTCTTTTTTTTTTTCGATAAAGGGGTTGTCTCTTCTTTTACCCGTAATCATCTAAACATCTAACTATAAAAGAAATTCATACTAACAAAGTGACAAATATTTTTTAAATAATGCCATGTATGATTAGGCAGGAATCTATTTTGACTTAATAATCAAAAGAGATTTTTATAAAATGTTATCATATATGGATAAAACCAAGCTAGATTAACGCTGTTAGTGGCCACTATTTGGGGAAGGTGTCTCATTCGGCATTAATCTATTCTTGGAGGATCTTAATTGGCTTACCTTTCATAAACTAGTGCACCAAGTTGTCAATTAGTTTTGCTATTTTTCGTTTAATACGTTACAGTAAAAGACTTGAAAATAATTTCATTGATTCCAAAAAAGTTAGGCAGGTATCGCTTTTGGTTTCTCTGAAGTACGACAAATTCTACGATGTTTTCTACTAAGAATAAAAGTTTTGACATTATTAGGATAATCGACACGGGTCTAATTGGACTATTAACGTATACGTTAGGTGAAACAATGGCATATTTACTTTAGATATAAATTACCCCATGAAGAAATCATATGGGAGATGTTAAAGTGTCGTGTAGCATATCCTTTGCCCATTCGATAGAACGTTTGACATCCAATATTAGCACATGTGAAATTAATATTGTACTTGGATATTTTCAAAAATAAAATAAAATAGTACTTGGATAATGTGGTCAAGTTCACACATATTTTTATTCATATGATGGATTAAATGATTATCCATATTGATAATGATGACAAAAAAAAATCATAACATATATATAAATAATTCATAATTTATTGACCTAAATTTTAGGCTAAGTTTTATATCCACCTTTAATTCACCCCAGTTTAATAGAATTACAAATCTTTCTCGTTTGCTCAATAAACAAAAAAAAAAAGTGTTGTAATAAAATAATTATTGTCTGCTCCCGGTCTCCCACTGTAGCCACCCCAACAAGTCCATTTCTTATATGTTGTAATTTGCATTCATTTGCTCCGTCACCAAAATTGGTTCTAAGAATATTTGGGACCAATGTGCGTGGCATTGTGGTACCATAGCTTTTTGTTCTTTTGCCATACACGGAAAGTTGCCAATTGAACTTGGTTAGGTGAATTTCATATAGTTGGCAAGTGACAAACTTTTGTTCATTATAATCTTTTTTATTTATCAATTTTTTTCATATATAAATATCAAATTATTCATATTTTATATCACATCAATCTGTTTATCATCATTTTTTTTCCTTTTCTTTTTCTCTGTCATCCACTCACAAGAACATGGATATTCTTCTTAAATTCAACACATATATATATAAATAGTTATATCAGATCAATACGTTGTAATTAAAATGAGACGAAAGAAGTGAAAAAATAACAATCTATTCCGATATGCAGATAATTACTAGTCACTAGTTATCGGCTTATATTCATGCGCTTTTCTAAACTGTTGCTCGTTTTCGCCTATGCAGGATGTCTTCCGAAGATTCGCGTTCGATATGATATGTCGGTTCTCATTCGGGTTAGACCCCGAATGCTTAGAACTATCCTTGCCCATGTCAAAATTTGCCAACTCGTTCGATCTAGCCTCCAAGTTATCAGCCGAGCGGGCTCTGAATGTGTCGCCTTTGATATGGCAGATCGAGCGGGCGTTTAACATTGGGTCCGAGAAGCAGCTCCGACAAGCCATTCAGGTCGTCGATACTTTAGCTAAGGAAGTGATCACGCAACGACGTAAGCTCGGATTTAACAATCAAAACGACTTACTGTCACGCTTCATGCTCGAAGTGCACGACGAAGGTTACCTAAGGGACATTATTGTTAGCTTCTTACTGGCCGGTAGGGACACCGTGGCTTCCGCCCTAACCGGATTCTTCCACCTCATTGGGACCCATCCGGCCGTAGTGTCCAAGATCCTCGAGGAGGTTGACCAGGTCATCGGGCCGGGTCATGGCCCAGCAGGATTGGTGAAATTGAGAGAGATGCATTACTTGAACGCTGCGATACACGAGGCAATGCGGTTGTACCCTCCGGTCCAATTCGACTCCAAGTTTTGCCTAGACGAAGATGTTCTCCCAGACGGGAGCTTCGTGAGGAGGGGCACAAGGGTAACTTACCACTCCTATGCAATGGGGAGAATGGAGGATATATGGGGCCTGGACTGCGAAGAATTTAGGCCCGAGAGGTGGCTTGGCGGCCCGAATGGTGTGTTTTTACAAGAAAGCCCTTTCAAGTATCCCGTATACCAAGGCGGGGTCAGGGTTTGTATAGGGAAAGAGATGTCACTCATGGTCACCAAAAGCGTAATTCTCTCCACGCTCCGTGAATATCAGGTCGAGTTAGCGGAACCTGCTACGGTCGGCCCGATCTTCTCCCCGGGACTTACCGCTAATTTTCGAGGCGGTTTACTGGTACTAGTACACAAGAGGAGTGACGCTGATGAGCACTAATATATATCCATGTCTAATTGTCCATGTCATGCAACAAAGATTCAGGTTTTTTTGTTTCCTCACATGAATATTACTGTATCAATCAATTATTGCATGAAAAAATAGAATGAACAAGGATCTATTTAAGTGGTCAATCATCCGTGATTCCATATACAAAAAGTTGTACACAAGGTTTGGGTACTAATACTATCACATGGAAAATGGCAAAGCCGATTATTGAAGGAAATTCCATAGTCATCGAAACTTGGTGATGAACCCACGTAATTCTCTGCTGGGATCATAATTCATGTTCTTTGAATTTGTTGATGGTCACTCAAACCGTCTTTGACCAGCCGCCACCACCACTAACCGCCGCCGCCACCACTAGCCGTCGCCGTCTTTGTCCTCATCAGGCGGAGGAAACTTGCACGGCTCCTTCTCCTGATTATGTTTTCCTTTGCTATAAATATGGGTAGAGGATTGAGAGAAAAGATAGACAAGAATCTGAGGAGAGGCAGCCGGGGGTGGTGGAGAAGAAGGGAAAGAGCTCGGGGAGATTTGAGAGGCTGGAGGAGAGTTTGAGAGGCCAGGGAGGTTTTGGTGAAAGAAAGGGAAAGTGGGGTTTTAGTGGATGGTCACTATTCATATATATACCCACAAAAATATATTGAGGGTTTAAGGGATTTGTTTAGAGATTTTTATCTCTATCTCTTATTGTGAGATTCTCAATATTTTGAGTGCATTTTTTTTGTATTTCCTCATTTTGTTAGTGGATTCTTCGTCGTCTGCGACCGCCCGTGGTTTTCTCCCGTAAGGGTTTCCACGTAAAATTCCCTGTCTCATTTTAATTTTGCGCACTTATTATTGTTTATGTTTATTATTAACTGATCCGTTCGTAACAGAATTAGTCGACAATCTAAACAAGGACCATATGTTCGGAACTTGATATTTTGTTTGGTTTAACATTGAAACCTAATTTAACAGAATGAATTAACAAACAAATCGAATTTCATTACGTATGTATTATAAGTATTAGTTTCTCATCTCAACTATGAAAAAAAATAATCACATACATATCCATGATACAGATGAAGATAAAAGACACCCTTCATCTATTGTGGTGTGATTGATATTATATCGTGACTATCGTCATAAATGACCTTACACACACATCATGATAAATGGTTTGATAGGACGCCAGTGCTTATAGGTGGTGGGATCATATGACAGGTGATAATGTTCTTTGTTGTTGTATTAAGATTAGATTTAAGAGACGTATCGAGACACAGACATATCAAGCTAAACCATAAAGAGTAAAAACGTGGGCGTGATCGTGTTTTGTGTACTTTCATGTATTCGCTGTTGCATCCATGCCTTGGCCTCATATATCTGTGCAAGAGCAAGTGATAAAACAGCAAATGGAAAAATGGTTCCAGCTTGGCACGACAAGGGAAATGAAACCCGACAACATGGACCATACAGATTTATCAGCACATATTCAAAGGGGCATGAAACTCATGACAATAGGACGTAACTTATAACATATTTGATTAAAATATATATATTAAATCATCATTAATGTTTTACAATAAACTTATAACAATTTATATTTGATCGTCGTATTAAACAAATCTAAACTTTGACTCAATAACTATCAAAAATCGTAAGGTTGCAATAATACATGACCTTACACACACATCATGATACATGGTTTGATAGGACGCTAGTGCTTATAGGTGGGTGGGATCATATGACATGTGATAATGTTCTTTGTTGTTGTATAAGGATAAGAGACATATCGAGACACAGACATGTCAAGCTAAACCATAAAGAGTAAAAACGCATCGTGTTTTGGGTAATTTCAAGTATTCGCTGTTGCATTCATGCCTTGGCGTCAGATATCTGTGTAAGAGCAAGTGGTAAAACAGCAAATGAAAAAATGGTTCCAGCTTGGCATGACAAGGGAAATGAAACCCGATAAAATGGACTATACAGATTTATCAGCACATGTTCGAAGGGACATGAAACTCATGACAATAAGTTTAAAAGCAAAAAAGCCCTTAGCCTAGCTAGCATCAGGCTCCATTTGTTGGGAATAATTCGAGATCTGGATATATCGATTACCATATATCAAAAATCTGAAATAAAGTGCAGGCATTCCTCATGATACAACTAATAGTCTTGAAATAGTCTTGCAAAAGCGGTAACACCGGAACACAAGAATGTGATGAATATTTCGTTAAAACAGATCGATCACACAATATGTGGATTCCGATTGTGTGCCCAATCTCCCATCTAGACATATATCACCCAGCTAAATCTCAATTCACCAGCGCAATGGCGGCGATGATCAAGATAGTTGCAATTATGCTAATGATAATCAGCCGCATCCTTTCAGAAACTACGACGGCCCAAGTAGCCTGCCCAGGTCCCCTACGTGTGGCAATGGCATGAGAGATACAGAGCCCGCATTTCGTTCGAATCTGATTGGAACCATAGTTAGGCAGAGTCGAGCGCAGATAGGTCTGCACACGTACAGCCGTTCTATCTGTCCGACTCTTCAACATTTCGACAGTATCCGTCATGCCGTTGCAACAGAAAGAGGATGGATTAGGTGTCATCTCGTTGATCAGAGTGGGCCTAGGGCAGGCCACTTGGCTCCTTCTCCGGCAACGACGGTGGCTCCCGCTCCATCTGCATCTCCGGCGGCCGTGGCGGTTGTCGATGCTGGACAATTGAGGGGGTCAAAGGGCGTGGGATGGGGTGGGATTGAGTCAATCTAATCCTGACCCTTCATTTTTTTTCTTGATTAATATGAACCGTTGGATCTGATATGACTGTGGCCCCTCGAAACTCTCACAATCTTATACTTTTTATTTTTCACTTTCCAGGTTTCTCTTCGTCTCAATTGCTTTTGCCCTGCCCTGCTCTCGAAAAAGACGTAGTATTTCACATTTTCCTTTCATCGTTTCAATCTTAGATTACTGTTTTTTGATTCGATTCGATTCCATTGATGGTAAAGTTTCATCATTTTGGAGTATCTGTTTCTTCTTTTTGGGTTCGACATGGTGGTTTTTCGATTTTGATTTGACAAGGTTTTTGAGGGGTTTTGTGTGAATACATGGGATTTAGCCGATTGCACACTTTTGGTTATTGGGTATGCGAGTAAGGCAAAGGAAGTTGGGATTTTTGGGGGACAGGAAAAAAAATTAGGGTTTATGATGTGATTCAATATGTTCAGTGTCTTATGGGGTATTAGATTTTGTGTAGTTCAATATGTTTAGGTTTATTGGTTTGTCAGGTTATGCGGGATATTGGGTGCGACTGGGTTTCTCTCGGGATGCGCGATTCGTCATGTATGAGTTTGATTGGAACCCAATTTTGTGAATGAGCTGTTGAAAAGAATCTCAATTCATGCTCAAGGTTTTCGTTAGAAGAGTTGCTGAAGTGATAGAGAATAATTTTGGTTTAGGCAAGGAAGATCGATTGCGGACTCTACTTATCTGTTGAGTTGTGAGGGAGAGATTTAGGGAGGCAAAGAAAGATATTTGCATAGGATGGTTGCCGAATTCGGAGAGGGGTATGGTTTGCTTACTAGAGATGGAGTCTGAATGAATATGTATGACAGATTGTTATTTGTGTGACCTTGTATTCGAAGGAATTAGAACTTTCTTCCATTCCCAAAAATGAAATTTGAACTTTCTTGTTGAAAGGTAGCTTTACGTCAGATATTGTTCATGCTCTCTATAGATGAATCAACTAGTTGGCTAGGTGCATATAAGATTTCAGATGTCTCGATGTTTGATTTTCACTGAAGCTATTGTTATGAATGCATATTTCTTTGCCCTAGCAGCTCAACAAAATGAAAGACGCTTAAATTTTGGTTTCCTCAAATTTTGAGTTTGGTGACATAACTTTTTCATTTTGTTTGTGCTTTCTTTGTTCGTTACAGGTGAAAATGCCCAAGGTGAAGACAACCCGTGTTAAGTATCCTGATGGTTGGGAATTGATTGAACCGACACTTCGGGAGTTGCAATCAAAAATGAGAGAAGGTTTAACATGCCTCTGACTTTCATTGCATTTGATGATGGAGATTTTCTATGATGTGCTTAGTAAATACAAATCTTTTTTTTTTCTTCCAGCTGAAAATGAAACACATGAAGGGAAGAGGAAATGTGAGACTTTATGGCCTATTTTCAAGATAGCACACCAGAAGAGTCGTTATATATTCGATCTTTACCATCGAAGGAAGGAGATCAGCAAGGAATTGTTCGAGTTCTGCTTGGACCAAGGCTATGGCGATCGCAATTTGATTGCCAAGTGGAAAAAGGTTTGTCTTGTTGCCTTGATATGGAACTATTTCTGGCTTTATGGACTTCTTAACATTGGTTTTATGATGTGTTTGTAGTTCTCAAACTCTGTAATGTCTGTTATATGATTATTTTTTTTCAATCAAATTTTGTGGTGTATGATTTTTTCCCCCAAACTCTCTGATGTCTGAATTGATCCTGCTAATGCTGCTAAAATAAGATACAATTGAAGCTATCAAAGTAACCAACTCTACTTGTGTATTTGCGTTAAGGTTATTTGTTCTCAAACTTTAAACACCGTTCACACCTTTTTCCTACATCATGAATTCAGTCTGGAATAGTTGCGTTGAATGCTTTCAAGTTTTGATTGAAGTGTTTATTTGCTTTTCTGGTGTAATAGGGTTAGAATATGCAAGGTCAAGGACATATTACTCCCTTCACAACACACTGATTCTCACATTACCCCCTCATTAAGTTTGGGGGCAAAATGTCCTGTAACTGGCTAATTGGAGTTAATCACCTATGGCAGAGATAATAAGGAAGTTTCAACTGGTTAGTGTTTGTGCTGCAAAAAGCTGCCAATTACGTGTTGCGAAGCAATCTTTATCATTTTTTTTTACAAAACCAAATAAGAAAATCATTTTTAAAACCGGGTCCATCATTACCCACCATTAATGATGGAGATTGCTCCACAGTACGTATTTACCTACCTTTTGCAGCACAAACATTTTCCCCCTGTTTCAACCTGTTATGAGAATAACTTATTATGCCTTTGACAAAAGGAACACGTAGATACTCATTTTACAATTGAGAATCCTGAAAATCATGCAATTTCTCATCCACAAACCTCATATTTTTGGTTGATACGATTATATTATCCTTCTACCTCCTGAACTCTCTGAACCTGATTTTAAGTCTTTGACAGTCTATCTAGCTTTTGAGCCATATTATGTGTACCAGTATCGAATACGTAGAGGAAGAGAATTTCACTTGCCGCACTTTAGTTAACAGAGGATCGCAGGCATGGAATTGAGGTGCCAAATTTTTGTAAGAAAGCTTGGTCCATGTAGTGCTTGAATCGTTAGCTACACTCTTTGTTTTCTTATGTTTTTCTTTTATCTGTTAGTTTTCGGCTCAAGTTCGATAAGTTCAGCAAAAGGTCATGCGAAGTAGTCTAATTGTCTGTCTTCTTAGGTGAATGAAAACTATGATTTGCATATCTCTCTCTCTTTGTTGAACCACACTTACTGTTAATTCTTTTTGTGACCACAGCCAGGCTATGAGCGTCTTTGCTGCTTAAGATGCATTCAACCGCGGGATCACAACTTCCAAACAACTTGCGTTTGTCGGGTTCCAAAGCACCTGAGAGAGGAGAAGGCCATTGAATGCGTCCATTGCGGCTGTAAAGGATGTGCGAGCGGGGACTAATCAAGACACCGTGCTATATCTGTAGACTCCCTTGTCTGGTTCATCATGGCAATGTTGTCCATGCTGTGACCTCATGTATGTGTGCCTTTAGATCCTGCCGTTCCAGCTCTTCGTACACTGCTGAATACAATAACTTCTGCTTGTCAAGGCTCCATGCTCGATGGGGTTTTTCCTTCGAAGTGATGTAATACTTCATGATGAGCTGTTAACATTGTTCCTCTGGGACTGTCCGTGACTGTAATGTGTATCGGTGAAGCTCATGTTTCAACTGTATCAGTAAACAGTCAATAGATGGGTCAAGGTTCAAAGGTCGTTTATTGAACACATAATGTTCCAGGCTTGAATCAATTTATCTGCACTCGAAATTTGCTCATTGTAACCTTGAGCATCTAACAATCAAAAACTTAGAATCCTTTGTGCCACAATTCAACTTTATGTTCTCAGCAAGATTTAATGGATTTACGGTTTGATTTATACATCGTTGCATAGAGCATCAAACAACCAAGATTAAACATATTTTAGACGACAGTCAACATTATGTTCTTACACAAGATTGAATGGATCTCGACAAAGATCCCGATATTCTTCTAACCAGGAATATGCTTCATACTTGTAACAAAACCACAGATCCAAATACTCCAATGTAAACCGCAACACAACACTCATCAGTCATCATTCCCTTTTACCACACTGCTTTTCCGATCAAAAGCTATTAATATGACCCAAAATCAAGCCGGATCCCAAAACCGTAACACCCAAACCCAAGGTGATCGAATCGTGATCTGCGTCGGTGACATCCATGGCTACATCACCAAGCTCGAAACCCTGTGGTCGAATCTCAAATTCAACACAAACCCACTTCAATTCGACACCGCAATCGTCATCTTCCTCGGCGATTACTGCGACAGAGGCCCCGACACCAAGAAAGTCCTCGACTTCCTCATTTCATTACCCTCGAAGTTCCCGAATCAATCGCATGTTTTCCTTTGTGGGAATCACGATCTCGCATTCGCCGCCTTTCTAGGGGTGTTGCCGGCGCCAAAGGGTGATGATTCGTGGCGGTTTAGGGAGACGTGGAGGGAATATGAGGAGAGTGAGGATAGAGAAGGGTGGTATGTGGGTGATGGGTTTGAGGATATGCATTTGCAGGGGAGGAGATGGGGCGGGTCAATTAGGATTAGGTTTAATACCGCTAAGGGGACGGAGTATAAAGGATCGATCTATGATGCTGCGCCTACGTTTGAGTCGTATGGTGTTCCTCATGGGTCTGCTGGTATGATGGGAGCTTCTTGGTTTGATGCATGATTGATGGTCTTCATCTTCCAGTTAAATGTTTGATGGTGTAGGAAACTAGAAATTATTATTATACTATGATTGTTCATTCTGTTTCATGAACTGGCTAGTATGAGAATGCTCCATCTTTTTTGAGGGGTTTGGCATATATGATCACTAGAGTCTGGTCCAACTAGTGAATTCTCATATTCATACAATTCGATCTGATGTGATTTATTGATGTAACTTGGTTTGATGTGTAGTTGCATCAGTTTGGACCGAGTTTGTTTATCATGATTACAGTTTGAAGTAGATTTTCACTGTCACGCTGAGTTCTTTTGAAACTTAATTAGTATAAGTTGGCGAAGTTAGTTTGTCATTTCCTTGGCCCATCTCTTACTATATAATCATACTGTGCTGTAGATTTGTTGAAGGCAGTTCCTGATGAACATAAGAAGTTTCTTGCTGATTTAGTTTGGGTGCACGAGGAGGTCAGGTTTCGGTTCTGATACAGATTTGCTGGATGAAAGCAATCATTAGAACATGTATTACTCGCTTGGTACCCTGATTAGATGTAATTCTTCCTCAGGATGATGTAACTGTTGAAACCGAGGATGGAATCAAGCATTGTAGATTGATCGCAGTGCATGCGGGCCTGGAAAAAGGGAAAAGTGTTGCAGAACAACTGAAGTTGCTTAAGGATAGAGACTCGAGAGTTCCAAAGGTGGTCGCTCTCAGCGGAAGGCAAAGTGTTTGGAATATTCCAGAGGTATGGATATCTATCAATAGCTTCCTCTTGTCATGCAACTGTCGAAAATTTAAGTGGCTTTTTGTTAGATTTGAAGCACAATTTGACTAGAAACTCTACCCTTTAAATGTTGGCTAATATTATCTCAGGAGAAAATATTTAGAACACCCATGTTATACAGACATACAGTTGTGGAAGTTTGACCAAATGATGGATGCAAGTGAACTGGATGCTTAATTAGATGCTTGAATGACTTTGGAAGATAAACTAGGAGTTGTCTAGTAGAGGAGACAATGAGGAGACGGCTGAGACGGGCTGTTTGGTATGAGACGAGAAATCTTTTATGGAAGGAAGAAGGAAAACAGGGTTAGATTATAGGAGTTGATGAAGCATGGTGTAGCACGATATTATAGCTGCACTACATCGTCAATAATGAAAAAGAAACTTGATGTAGCCACTTCCACTGTTGGGGCTCGTACAGTGACAATGAAGTTTTTGCGACGGAGAAAAATTGCATATGCTATATTGAAGGATGTTCTGCTCTTTGTTCTCTGAGTAGTATTTTGAACTGAGATGACATATTTAGTTCACTATTCCATTCTTGCTGATGCTTATGATGCCTCACAAATCTTTCAGGAGTTAACCTCGGCCCCCACCGTGGTGGTTAGTGGTCACCATGGGAAGCTTGTCATCGAAGGCCTTCGGCTGGTCATCGATGAAGGAGGAGGATATGAGGACAAACCTATTGCCGCCATTGTTCTCCCATCAATGAAAATTGTCCGAGACACAGATGCTATCAACTGATTCTGAAGCCCCAATCTCCCTGCTCAGTTCTTCGCTTGCCATGATAGATTTAGCCAAGGCAACGAGGAAGACTGTTGATCTCTAACTAATAGAATCACAATCCGATTAGATAATAAAACAGTAGTGGAGAATCGAGTGCCTGTACCTCTGTTGTAGACCTTGTGCTCTGTAACGATGACTTCTCTGTCCTCTTGATCTTTATCGATATTGCACATCCAGTAAAGGAACATTCTCTAGTAGCTTGTGTGCCAATGTTGCAAGTTGTTTCTTTTGTTGTGATCAGAATTCTAATGCTATTTCAAGATATCAGTTCAATGTTGTGACAATTACCAATTAGTTTGCGTTTTTTTTCCTTATATTACAAGTTGGTGGTACACATTTTTTTTAAATTACCGAATGGTTCTCTTTTCAAAAAAAAATGAAAATTATGCATCATCCCCTCTTTACCCATCTCCCATGGTATTTATAAAAACAAACCCTGGTTCTTCTACTAATCTTCACTTTTTGCCGTCAACCTATCACCACCACTCTTCCTTCTCTTCGTGGTCGACCACAACCACCTTCACCACGATTCATCTTTTACTCCATCAAACTCAATCACAACCTCCTTCCTCATCGTCACAATCATATCACTATCATTTGATCCCATCATCCCTCATTCTCTCGTATTGAGCCTCGTCATCACCCTCTTCTCCCTTCCTTCACCACAATACAATCTTTGTTATCATGGCCATGAATATATTGACAAAACGACATCGATTTAGATGACAACGACGAAGAGGAAACGAGGCGACGGCGTAAGATGGCACTGCTTCTCCAAGGGTCATGATAAACGAACGAGGTGGCACTGTCCGTATGAGCACTGTTTTTGTCCGTAGAGGCACTGTTTCCATCGAAGAGGCACTGTGTGCCTCATATTCGGATACTTTGGGTTTCTGTCGTAGAGGTACTGTTTTCGTTTGGCACTGTTTCCATCCGAAGGGGCCCTGCTTCTGGCTCTTATAGTGTAACCTGGGCAGCAGCTTGGATGGCGATGACATCGACCTTGGGCTTGAGGATGGAGATGTTGTGTTTGGTGTACTGTTTAAAACAACTGTTCTTTTTTCTTTTAATTTGTAAGGAGTATTCAAATAAAGAAAGCGTGCAACGATGGTAATGGAGGCAACGGTCGTGACGAAGGAGGTGATGGTAGTGGCGATGGAGGTTATGACGATGGCAGTGTTCCAGTTACGGCTATGTTTAGGATTTGATTTTAAGTTGATTATAATCTATTTTGAAATAATTTGTTTCCTTTTTTGATATAAAAAGATAAAGTTGGATATTTTATTTTTTTGTGATTGATGGATAATAAATAATATTAGGTATCAATTAATCATAATTAATATCTTTAAATAGAATCATCCTGTATTTCTCTCCTGAATATTTGAATCAATCGATCGAGTTGTCATTAAAGTGACAACATAGAAGTAGTATCTGTGACGATTGAAAGGCCTCATCAGCGCACCATCTGCACATATTTTCAGTTTCACAATGAAACCGCTTAGTAGAAAATTCATATAACAACAGATGGGTTGATCCGAAAGTTGGAATAACTGATGAAACACTAATCTTGAGCTCGAATATTATCTCTAGTCACTGAGCCAACTCATCTTGAAAGATATGTTAAATTGTTACTGTTGTAATATAGACATACTGAGCTTAAATTGAACAGTATATTACAACAAAATGATTGTAAATCTTACTTGAAAAATCTCTCTTGCTTAAGGGAATTTCTGATAGTCTATTAGAAATTTGAAATTTGCTTAAATACAAACTAGAGAACTTATCCATAAACCCAATCGCCCACTAACAGAATAATAACAAACATGCAGCTAATACTCCTACAAAATAGAACTGACCACTGACCATCTTACAAATAAGAATAATCAAATCCTAGAAAATAGAAACCAACAAACTGACTCAACAGAGACCAAGAGAAGGCCCACAAGTGAATCATAGTTCAAAGAGAACGGCCAGAAATGGCCATCACTGGAATGAAGATAGTCGTCGCCTTAGTTGCTTTCTTGATCGCTTCATCATGTCTCGCCACCATGACAGCCACCGACAGGAAGGTATATACTCATGCTTGTGTTCAAGATTGTGTTCAAGATCATTCACACATTATATATGATCATGGGATGAAGTTCTGACAATGCGGATTTGTTTCTTATAATGGGCAGACGTACATTGTGTACATGGGTGTGGTTTGCCGAAGGAGGAAGGGCCATCAGTCACGGACAAGCATCATAGCATGCTCGTCGAGATACTCGGAGAGTAATTATACTGCATCCTTACTCCATTTCTATGTTCATTCACAACTCATTTCATGTGTAAATACACAAGAAAGTGACATAGATCACACTTGTCAATCATTATACAACTTTTATCAATCGAATGGATGAACTCTTTCGCAGTGAGGACTTGGCAAGAGATCTAAGGTTGCACAGTTGTGGGAGAAGTTTCAATGCTTTCGCAGCATTACTCCTACCCCATGAAGCGGAGAAATTATCAAGTAAGATCAAAGTTATACGGTATCGATTTTCCCATTAGAGTTTGTTCATGATCTAATTCTTTTATGTACCATCATATGCAGATATGCCGAATGTTGTTTCCGTTTTCCAGAGCAAAATCCACAAGTTACGAACTACAAGATCTTGGGATTTCCTTGGGATGCCTCTACACCGGACGCCTAGGCACCACGCCAAGGAAAGCGTCATGATTATAGGAATGATAGATTCAGGTACTATCTTTATCAATGTAATGGTAACCTAAATCTCGGTGCGTATCATCTTAAATTAATCTTTGTTGGTTTGGTTTTTTGATTGTTTAGGAATATACATAGATGCACCAAGCTTCAATGATGATGTTGAAATTGAAGTGCCTCAAATCCGTCTTCCTTCGCCGTGTTCGTTTCCGCGTGTAATTCTCCACGTTTGCTTCTCTGCGTGATGTCCGCATGGCTCTGGGCGTGATTTTGAATATAAGAGAGGATTGATGGAGAAGAAAGAGCTGCAGAGGGAGACGCAAAGAGAGCCGGGAATTAGAGGAGAAAGGAAGAGAGAGAGGCAGTCGGGAGAGGAAAAAAGTGGGGTTACTTTTAAGGGATTTGTTTTAGAGATTATTATCTCTATTTTTTATTTTAGAGATTATTATCTTTATTTTTTTCGTGGTTTTTTCCGTTATTTGTGTTTATTATTAACGGACCCGTTCGTAAGGGTTTCGGGCCTCCCCCGGCCAAATGGAAAGGCGAGTGTATGACAGGAGTCAACTTCACGGCTTGTAAGAAGTAAGAGTTTCGTAAGTCATATTTGACTTTTATAGTTCCACGACGGGAGTATCTGCTAGTAATGTTTTTGTTGATGATGAATTGGGATTTGAAATGACGCAGTAAGGTGATCGGGAGCCGATACTACAACCTGGACCCATACTTCCCCATAACACCGCCGACACCCGCTGACTTCATTGGCCACGGGACCCACACGGCCTCCACAGCCACGGCATTGCTGTCGCAGGTGCTTCCTTTGAAGGCTTGGCCATAGCCATTGGATCCTTCCATGCCATGCAGAAGGGGATACTGACAGTCGCGGCAGCCGGCAATAGCGGGCCCGCCGCTTCTACGGTAGACAATACGGCTCCTTGGATGGCAGTCGTTGCCTCCTCCAACATCGATCGTCAGTTCAGGACTCCTGTCAAGCATGGCAACGGCTACGATTTCACGGTAAGCTTGCGAATTTTAATCATTGTGTCTTTTATCATCAGTTGTGTTAAAGTTGCGCTTATTTAACGTAACACTGATTTCATTTTTTGTTGGTGTTGGCATTGTGGTCGTAGGGGGTGTCAATAAGCTTGTCGGCGACGAAGAAGTTACCTCTAATCACAGGAGCAGCTGCTTCCCTGCCTGGCGATGATGCGACCTAAGAGTTACAGTAGGCTTAATTAACATAAAAGCCGTTGCACCCTTTTACGAGATATGATTAGTATTCTGCTTTTATTGTCATGAGCTTTAGTCTCGCTTCGTTATGCTTATATCTTGTTGAATTGCAGTACTTGCTCAAATCTTGATCCAGCAAAAGTAGAGGGAAAAATAGAGTATTGCAAGGGGTTAAGTGGAGCTGATCAGTACGTACATCCCTTGGGCGGAGCAGGGGTCATCAACGCAGTCGAAGCAGATTTGGACGTTCCTTATGTCACTGAACTTCCAGACGCGTACATTGATTACAAGTTGGGAGGGCAAGTTGAAAAATACTTCAACTCGTCCGAGTATGCTCTGAACTTCTCTAAAGTCGATCAGCATGATCTAGCTTTACCGTGTATTTTGCTGTTATGCTGTTTTGGTGCACCTTAACTTTCAGGGAATACGCGACAGCAACTATATACAAAACTTTCATGGAAAAGGCAAAAGCTCCAGTCATCTCGTCTTTCTCGTCCAGAGGCCCTCAATTTATGGCGCCAAACATCCTCAAGGTAACAACTCTCACTCATTCACCAACTTAATATTATTGTCTCAGAAGATTGATGACTTACGTATCGTTTACATCTTAATGGATATGATCAACAGCCAGATATCGCTGCACCTGGCCTCGGTATCCTTGCTGGTTATTCAAGGCTAAGTAGTACTGCCTATAACTTTTTCATTGCCTCCGGGACTTCCATGGCCACCCCTCACGTATCAGGCACTGCAGCCTATGTCAAGTCGTTCCACCCTGACTGGTCTGGAGCAGCTATCAGGTCTGCTATCATGACCACAGCCAAACCAATTGTAGTTAACGGCGTTGAGAACCCGCTCGACTCAGGATCAGGCCTCCTGAACCCTGTCAAGGCAGTCCACCCTGGTCTCGTGTACGACTTATCACTGCGTTCCTACTTGCAATATCTGTGCAAAGAAGGATACGACAGCAATCTCATGTATGGTTCCGGTGACAAGCCACAGGTCAAATGCTCAGACTTCCCTCCGGCTATGGGTAAAGACGGGCTAAACTACCCGTCGTTCCATCTACAGCTCCAAATAGACCAGACGACATACCATGCAGCATACCATCGCACGGTGACTCATGTCGAACATGGACCATCAACATACGTCGCTAAAGTGACAGAGCCTAGAGGGTTGCACGTCAAGGTTGTCCCAAACGTGTTGGTGTTCAATCATATGAACGAGAAAAAGGACTTCGTCATCAAGATAAGGGGTAAGATGGAAGCAGGCATGCCGACGATAGCCATTGCTATGCTCGAGTGGAATGACGGTAAGTACAGTGTTCGGAGTCCGATCGTAGTTTATAAGCCAACTGTTGTTGGATGATGGGGTAAAATGCAGTAACTGTTGTTTTTTCCAGCTGCTCGTTGTTAGTTTAGGTAGTTGTTTGCTATAGTTAGATGAATAATTTTGCCAAGATAATAAAGGAACTGCTAACAGTATGCTGTTATGGATTGCTTAATGTGCTGCGTTGATACAGCGTAGTATTGGATTTGACTGAGATGAATTTCGAGTCTTGAAAAGTCGATTGGCTCATAAAATGGTCATAAACGATATATACTGAGCCAACAAATATTGCTAATGTTTGGACCAATGTTAAACACACACCAAACCGAAAACAACAGCACTGCATAGACAATTAGACACATGAAGCCAGTTGAATAAACAATGTCAATAGCTAAACCGCCAAAAAAGCAGCATATGCCTCGCGCACTCTGGTGTGATCTTTCACCTAATGCAAAGAGTCATGCAACTGACACCGCAACATACTAAATGCTTTGGGAACTCTAAACCCAGATGGGAATAAGCTCCCATATATAAATACTATCTCAATTCACTTAGCATACCAGGCTACTGAGATCTCGGTTCACTAGGTATCTCTGATAACCCGAATTTATAATAGTATTTAAGAATATTTTGAACGAAGACTTTAAGACATGAGATCACGAGTTCGAATCCGATCATTTTTATTCTTGATTTTTTTTACACATTTGGCCTATCACGTTCAACCGTTACTATAATCATTTCATCAATCAATTCTTCCCTTAATTCATTAGGCCAATCAAAGCATGATTGATTCTTCCCGTTACAAGCCCAAACCTTTCATTTCAAATTCTCCAATTAATACATCAGTTACAAATCAACACTATAAATTGAGACAATTACAGAAACCTAAACTTTTATGCAACATCATTCCAAAACAGTGAGTTTTCTTCCTTTGAATTGATTCGTTGTTCTTGATTTTTCATGGTTTAAACAATCATTCAACCACCACCGGACTCGCCAGACCCTGCCCGAGTCTCGCGACACCACCCTAGGCCGTGACCCGCTTCCCCGAACCCCAGACACACCGGAATTGGGCTCAACGTGGATCGACGACCAACCGGCTTCCCCTTTCTCCATTCGTCGGAGCCGATGTCGCGGTTCCCCGCCTTTGGCCGACTCTTCCCGATGCCGACGAGCCACATACTTATATATGTGGTATGTGTTACGATGTAGGAAAGAAAGCTATGGACGTCGAGAATCGAGGGCAGGTCAGTTAAGCATTGTCTCGCAGGCGCATATTTTAAGGTAACAGTCGTTATCTTTATTTTATAACCTAAGATCATAGACCTAATAAACAATTTAAAACATGTATGTATGTTTAAGTATGAAACGTGAATTATTTGGCTTGACGTGAAATAAATATTCTTATTAGATTTACTTGTTAACTTGAGATTTTAAATGCATGTTCAGATTGAGATCTTAATAACGACTTACATGTAATTTAAAATATATTAATTTTACAAATTTATCGTATTAGTAGAAATAAATTATTTAAACGTTTTAAGTCATATTTTATTATGTTTTAAAAGAATATGTATTTGTATTTAAACGACATACTTGCTCAAATCAATCTAATACTTGAATTTCGTGTGGTTAACCTTGTTATGCTTGGATGACTTGCTTGTAGTTAATTTTTTGCGTAACGAATGTATTTAAATCGTCGCAAGTTATTAAAAACAGTTCATGAACTAAATACCAAAAATAATAAGTACTCCATGATAGTCATGTGCTACACATGACAACGCTCAATTCTCGTACCTATCAAAACTTGCTTGGAAATCGTGAACAACACAAATAACATACGTGCTTAAGAGAATAATTCGGATAATGTGGGGATTGGGATAGTGTCGTGATCTTGACTACCTGGGAAGGAATGATTTATCCCGAAATCGTGCACGCGTCGGCGACGATGAGTCGGTCGTTTCCTTGGGAGGGGTACTACAGGGTCAATGTTAAGTCCTAATTTGGTGTAACTAACCTACTAGCAGACTTCTTGAACGTGTGACTATTCCCATATCTAATCTTGCTAAAACTTGAAAATACGATAACAAACCGTGATAACGTTTGAAAGTTTGGGAATACGTGAAATAATGAATGTTCTATGTGCGAAGTACAGAAATCGAAAATCTTAATATTTGTGCATGAAATCTTGAAGTTAATCACCGGTTAATTCATATTGTTTGCTGCATAGGATCAAACACGTATATGAATAAGACGTGTTAGTCCCATGTAATTAACATATATCCCATTGTTACTGCGTTTAAGCTCACAGTTATATGTTCGGTTACAGGTAAATGAGAAAATGGACTGTGTTGCACCAATAAGGAGAATAAGTGGAAGCTTGAACTGTATTTCAAGGTTTCAGTTGTAATTAATTTTATTGTTTTAAGACCTTGATGTATTTCGCATTGATGTAAGGATTACTTAACCATGGGATTTCTGGATCTATGTTTTTGTTATCTTAATCTCTTGTATTTTTGTCGTCTTGTTACGTGTTATAACGACGATAACGCTATGTGTCTCGTGTTTATTGACAAAAAATCTGGGGATGTTACAGTATGACAATGACACCATGATCAAGATAGTTGCAATGCTAGTGATACTCAGCATTTCAGAAACTACTACGGCCCAAGTGGCCTGCCCTAGGCCTGCTGTGATCAGCGAGCTAACTCCCTGCTCTGATTTTGTCACCAAAATCTCATCCAATCCGTCCTTGATGTGCTGCAATAGCATGACAGGTATTGTTGGAATGCTGAAGAGTGACCTATCTGCTCGACTTTCAGCATTTCAGCAATGTCTGACATGCTATTGCAGCACTTCAACGGATGGATTGGGTGCGACTTTGGTCACAAAATCAGAGCAAGGTGTGGTCTCACCATGGGAACTAGTTATCGATGAGGAGGAGGATATGAGCACAAACCTATTGCCGCCATTGTTCTCCCATCACTGAAAATTGTCCGAGACACAGATGTTATCAACTGATCCTGCAGTCCCAATCTCCCTGCTCAGTTCTTCGCTTGCCATGATAGATTTAGCCAAGGTAACGCGGAAGACTGTTGATCTCCAACTAATAGAATGACAAACAGATTAGATAATAGTAAACCAGTAGTGGAGAATCGAGTACCTTTACCACTGTTGTAGACCTTGTGCTATGTAATGTTGACTTTTCTGTCCTAGTGTCTTTATCGATATTGCATATCCATTAAAGGAACATTGTCTATCAGCTTATGTGTCGATGCTGTAAAATTTTTTTTTTTCATTGTGATCAGAATTCTGATATTTCGAGATATCAATTGAATGTTTGAATCCATCAGATCGAGTTATCATTGAAGGGACATTATAGAAGTAACATGACTCTTAAGTAACCTTACGAGACGAGAACCATTTGTTTTCTAGGCCAGCCGAGCTATTCTACAAAGGTACGGGAAAAGGCTACGTGCATTATAAGGTTCTTGCATTTCATCTTTCCTTTGACTGAAAGCGAAGGGAACTTCCCCTTTAAGGGCAGCTATGTGTAGGCAGGGGACAATTATTCCAAGGGGTGTAAGTGAAGTTTATACATGTGACTTATTTTTTTTTATCATAGATTGGTAATTGGATGAATTTTAGGGGTATGTCATGATATTGGATCAACAACTCAAGACCTAGAAAGTGATTTGTAATTGTGTCATTCCATGTGAGGAGGCCAACTAAAGCAAGCTGGTTAGTTGAACAACTTAGAGAAACGAGTGACTCCCTGGATCACCAAAAAAAAAGTGGTAGGAAATTTGATCCAAGTGGTAACTCGGACAGTTGGGTTCTTATTGTTATCTTGATGCTCAAGGCTTTTCCAAAACTTAGATGTATTGATTCACATTACTAGTGAATTTGAAATGTAAATATTTAGAAACTATGTGATTAGTAATTTTTTTATAAGTCTGTATATTCCTCATGGATTTATTTCATCAATACATCTAAACAAAATCATTTATTATTTTTTTTAATCGATGAATAAAATACGTTAATATATAATTTAATTCATACATAAAAATAAATTTAAAATAGACCATTATAACACAACGTGAATCCGGAAATTCTATACAAGTGTTAGTAAAGTCTTCATCATCCGCTATGAAAGTGGTCCAAAGTGATACCAAACCTAAAATCACACTCACACTCATCCTCACCCCCACTCACTCAATAAAAAACCCAAAAAACACGCCCGCAACGGTCAAAAAAGCGACTCAAATCAAGAACACACCCCACAACGGCTCTCTTCCCTTGTTTCCAGTGCCGACCCATCACCACCACCAACGCCGCCGCCTTCGATCTCCAAAACCCACAAGTAAAACCCAAAATGACGACTGCCCACAAGCAGAAACTCTCAGATCATCAAGCAATGCTCTCTGGGCCGTTGATTGCTTCTAGCTTCAAGGGAGGGGAAGATGAGGAGATTTCGAGGACTGCGCTTTCGAGTTTTCTGGAGAAGGAAGGAGAGATCGAGAGGAGGAAAATGGAGGTCAGGGAACGCGTCGTGGCTCAGCTCGGGAGGGTCGAGGAGGAGAGCAAGCGATTGGCTATGATTCGTGAGGTAGGGTTTGGGAAGTTTAAGGTTTCGGGTGTTTTGGATTTTGATGATTTTGGGTTTGATTTGTGGAGAATGTAAGCTTTTGGTGTTTTGGGTGGTTGAATTTTAATGATTTGTGGTTTGATTTGGGGGAACCCTAGTGGGTTGGATTTTCTTAGCTGGAAAGTTGAGGTTTTTAATATATTATTAGATCATAGTATCATACAATTGTCCCCCTTTTGGAAAATTGCTTCAATTGTTGGTCTTTCTGCTCTGAATCTACTAGACTTTAGGTACCAAGTGTTGTGTTTTGAAGTTGAATTATGGACAATTCCAGCCTTGGACATGTTTGGTGACAAATTTTGATTAGGTGAAACTTTTATTCAATTTGGGGTAATTTTCCCCCCCAAAACATGTTAACTAGGTAATTTTATTCTGGAAATGTTGGCAATGGTTAGTGGTACAACAATAACAAGCCATATTGTTGACACATTGTATGGGTCGGTATATATCCCTTTTGTCTATGATTTGAGGTAAATTGAACTGGGTTTCTGTGGTTTGTTTGCTTTGTTTTGTGTAAGTGATTTTTGTTGTTTTTGTTGTGGGTATTATCTGGGACTATCTGAACAGAGGAAACGATGAATTCATCAGTGTGTCATTTCATATGCCCCCTTTCATATGAATTGATTTTGCAGTTGCAAGTGTGTCCATTAAATTTTTTTTTTAATGTTGTCTCCTAGGAGTTGGAAGCAATGGGAGATCCGATGAGGAAGGATGTTGCACTTGTCCGGAAAAAGATCGACACTTTGAACAAAGAACTAAAGCCGCTTGGAGTGACTGTCCAAAAGAAGGTATTATTTCAATTGAAAGAGTTAGTGAATTGCAGAATTCAAACACTTCAAAATATACCAGTGTGGATTTTGTCCTGTCCCTAGCCGGATCCTGAGTCGGGATAAAAGCAGAGAATAGTGTGTTACGTAGCTCAGAACCAATATGTAGAAAAATTTGCCGTCCAATCTATTTGCATATATGATTGATGATTGTTGCCGTGTAGTTGGTCCACCTAGTATGGTTACGCCTTGGGAAAATGAAGGAAATGTTTTCGAATTATTGGCGAGCGAGGATTTTATTTCTTTGGGTTTTTCATATTTGACAGGAAAAAGAATACAAGGATGCCCTGAATGCATTCAATGAGAAGAACAAAGAAAAAGTTCAGCTCATTAACAAATTAGTCGAGGTAACTCCCTTTTCTTTTAGATACTAATTGATGATTTGTTTGGGTTGAGAGATGGAGTTCTTATTTAGTCGTAAACTGCTACCGAGTCTCGTATTAATTTTCATTTTACCTCTATTGTACATCTGCCTCTTGGTATACATTCTACACTTTTCAGTCACTTTCGGGAATTGGGATACCTAGTACAAAACAATGAATTGTCGGTTTGCTGATATCATAACACCCAGGTATCATTGAGATTAGATTCCCCACTCCCTGCTTTGCTAGTCTCCAGCGTTAGTCCTAAATCTTATGCGGTGACTAGCATCAGAGGTATGATTCAGTTAAAGTGTAGTACAATATTATTTACCCAGATAGCATCTTTTATGTTTCATGGACTTATTCAGATTTCTGTTAAAATTAGAATGGTAGTTAGAGCATAGAAAATCATGGATAATCGTACAACTAAATACAACCATGATGCAATAATGACGACTTTGGCTTCCACCATGACTTGCTTCAGGAATTATGTTGTTTTATGCTATGGCCTTAATTTGTGATATCTTTTTCTGTCCATTGTTTGGATGTGATCTTGATCAAGCAGTTAGTAAGCGAAAGTGAGAGGTTGAGGATGAAGAAGCTGGACGAGCTAAGGAGAAGCATTGAGTCTATGCGCTAGGAGTTTAACCAGCTGAAGAAAATTAGTTTGTCTATAACTAATTAGGTCGGTGTGGCGCAATTCAATCAATTTAATTCTCCCACTTCCCCATTTTCTTGTCTATGTATAATAGTTCGCTTGAGTTCGGGTTTTCTTTCTGTTTCCTTTCTTCAAGTCTTTCTTCTTTGACTTTCTTAACTCCTGATGGAATCTGTTTCTGATTTGGGAAGGGCGTTAATGTCCTGTTTAGCAAGGTTTGTAACCTGGGATCTGTAAGAATGATGTTATTTGTTACAATCAAGTTGTGCTATTGATCTTCCTTGACTTTCGCTGCTCACGTTTCTCCTTGTATATCATCTTTCAACTGAATCTGTGTGATGATGTGCGCTCTCATACCAGCTTAATTTGTGTGATGTGCGCTCTCATCTTCTGCCACTCAATGTGTCGATGCTGCTTTGTGCCTTGGTAGTGAAACCTGACGGGACGATCTTTGTCGTGGAGTGACGATATGCTAGATTGTTAGCAGCTTTGGTAATCGTGTCGCATGCAGCATTCTCCATTGCTGATCAGTGCATCAGAATGCCACGCATTTCCATTGCCACAGGTCTGATCCTCTACGCAAAATTACCCGTTTGTCGTGGGTTCCTATTCTAGTGTGACAACGGTTTTCTTTTAGTTTTGTGCATTATTATTTCAAAAAAGAAAAACAACAGCAGAAATTATAATAGATAAAAATAAATTCAAATCAATCATATTTTTTTAAGGGAGTTTTACGTATAATCATCCCAAATCTTCAAGATTTACAGAAAAACCATCTAATATTTTTATATTTATAAAAACACTACTCAAATCAACTAAACTTTAGGTAATACGATAAATGAATCCATTGATTTTAACAATTATTGATATTTTTTTTAGTTTTCTTTTTTTTAATAATCTGTACTACGTTTAGTCTGATCTTGAACTCCACAAGTATGTAGACAGCCGTTGCATGGCTCGATCAAAATATTTGTGTATTTTATGTTTTTCCCTAACTTTTTTTTACAGAGCACACAAATAGATAGCAAAATTGGAAGTCAAGACTATCTAATAGAGGAAACCTTCGAAAGTAGAGACTGCATCAAATGTTGTGGTGACGGATGCTAACAGGTGATGCGACCTTTCTATCACTTAATCAAGCTCCCGGATCCAAAATTATGTTCGAAGACCAAGTTTATCCAACCCTTCCTAGTTGGGGTTCAACTAGGTGGTGAATACTCAAGCCGCATCATCCGACAGTGCGCAATCCCTGTGGCTCAAGCTCAAACCCCGAAGCCGACGTTCACAATTGCCAGTCTAGGATTGAACCGTGCAACGTTTGTGCTAACCAAGGACACAAGAGCTTTGCATGTCCAAATCGCGCCAATCAAGGAAGTGTTCTGACGAAACCGACAGCTACACACCAATCAGTTGCGTAGTCATCCAAGTCTGTTAGAAAACAACCAATTGGGAGGGTCTTCATGATGAATCAGCAGGATGCTCTTGAGAATGGAGGCGTCGTAACTGATAACATTCAAATTTTTATGCAATTAGCCCATGCTCTTTTCAATTCTGACACTACATATTCATTTATTGCTAAACCATACCTAGAGGTTAAAGGGATGGTCTCTAATTCCATTATAGACGAAATTCACATTGGATTACCTACGGGGAGGTGGTGACTTGTAAGATGGTGGTGTCTCTCGCGCCTATTGTCATATACAGTGAAGAATTCCCTTCAGACTTGATAGTCATAGATTTACATGACTCTTGATATAATTTTGGGGATGAAATGATTAGAAAAACATAGGGCAGTAATAGATTGCGCAAGTAAGACAATCACAATGAAGAGTCCTAAAGGAGGGAAACTCGTCTACCATGGTGAAGGGGTTAAGTCCGAGTAACGAATCGTGTCTATATTGTCTGCTTGCAAGCTATTAAGAAAGGGATATCAAGGATTTTTATATAACTTGAAATCGCTTCCAAGTGGAGAGTTAAGTATTGCTGACATTCCCATTGTGTGGGAATTTGCAAATGTGTTTTCTGAGGATCTTCCTGGTAAGCCGCCATCGAGAGAGCTGGATTTTGCAATAGAGTTAGTCCCTGGATCAGCCCCGATATCTAAGGCTCGGTATGGCATGGCTCCAGCAGAGATGAAGAAACTGAAAGTCCAATTGAACGAATAACTGGAGAAGAGATACATCAGGCTTAGTGTATCGCTTTGGGAAGAGTCCGTTCTTTTTTGAAGAACAAGGATGACAGTATGAGGTTGTGCATTGATTATCGGATGTTGAACAAGATCATCATCAAGAACAAATGCCCACTACCTCATATCGACGAGCTATTCGATTAGTTTCGGGAAAAAAAAAAACAAAAAAAGGACATCAATTGATGCATTTGAGTGATTTTTATATTGAACTTGAGTCTCAAGTGTTTGCTTTATTAAAGCGGATTTAATGTGGCTTTTTTGGTTCATCAAAGCAAAATACTTTCCAAGAGCAATGTTATGTGCACTATAATGATCTTCTACTTGAACTACAAATTTTTTCGCTTTTTAGAATTTGTGAAACCCTCATTAACAAAAACGTCATCGCCCCTTGGTTTCATGATCCGATTTAAATTAATAACACAAATACTGTGCAACATCATTTTGAATACTATATTCCCATCAATTAGAATGCAAATCAAACCACAACGGAATAAACTTTCTTGTTTCTTTTCCTAATTTCCTAGTTGAAAATTTATGGTTGCATGGTTGACAAGGAGCCTTTAATCAATATGCTCTTGTTACTTCATCTCATATATTAACCTCAAAATCACATATTTTAGATCGCTTGCCAGGATCAACTTCAAGATCCGAAGTTGAAGATTTAACGAGTGCTTTTGGAACAATTTTGATTTTTAAATATCACTACTTAAATTTGTGATTTTTGGGTTCATATCCTCTTGATTGTTTGCTATATCATTTAGTCTAGAATTGTTGAAAGATTCTCCTCTAGGAAAAATAGGAAAAAAAAAAAAAAACGCTTCATAAGCCAAAGTATGGATCCCGGACGGATGGATTGAGTCAAGCTAAATTCTGTCCTTTTAACTCCAATCGATCAAGGAAAATTACCTAATCATGCCAATGTCATCACTATTTGTTGAATGTTGATATAAGTCGTACTTTTCACATGATGAAAGTATCCAATTGTTCAAAAAACTTCATTCATGGTTCGTGATTTTAGGATTGAAGGAAAAGAATTTAGTAAGAGAATTTGAGAGAAGTAGATCCAAGAAGTTTCATGTGAAAAAAAATGGTGGCGGTGTTGTGGGGGAAGCCGAGGAGTTGATAGGCATGTGAGAAATGAGGAAAACAAAAGATGATTTCGATTTTATTTTATTTTTATTGATATGGTGGGATATTATTTATATTTTGTGGAATTATTTTATAGTGAGATAAATCATTAAAATATCAAATCCAATAAATTTCCATAATATTTATTATATTTTGTTAGAATTTCTATAGGGTAAGATCAACCCCACTCGGGATAACCTTCCCCCGTCAACAAAAGTAATCCACAAACAAGGAATAAGTCAAAGCTGAAAGGTAATGTGGAGAGAATCATAGGATTAATACACTAATCTATCATACATATATACAGTTATGTTAGTATTTTGGATATCAAAATTTGATTTATTTGGTAAAAAATTGAGAGAATTATCGATTAGTGATTTTTTATTTCATTAATTACCCATAAATCAAAATGTTAAATTTTTATTATCAATTATTTCGTAAATTCAAATTATGATCCTTTTTATCCCCAATCAAAATAACAACATAAAATATTACAATCGTTACATATTACAATCATTACACATTACAATAATCATCTCTACTATAAATCTAATTATCGTCCGTCGTTGTCGTCATTTTCGTCCTCATAACAAACAGTTACATGCAAACAATACGCACAAAACTCAATCACAACACTTCTTCAGCAACACTGTGCGTATGTGGATAGACTCAGTGTGCATGTACGATGATCACAACATCGATCTCTACTCAATCGATCTATCAAACCTCGACACGATAGCACAGTGCGAGATGGGTTGACATTGTTTGATGACACACTGGTGCAAACAATGCCCCTCGAATCAACCAAATCGTCTGTCACTCGCGATCAATGCTCAGGCGACGACGATCCACGCTCAGCGACGATTCACCTCGCATAAACCCCACCTTCCTCGACCTTTCTTGTTCTTTCCCCGACCTTGCAGGAAGCGACAATAAACCAGCCGTCTTTTCCATCGACCCATTTTCACATAAACACCAATCAAGTCTTGAAAAGACCACTGCTTCGACGTAAACCCAGTCGTTTCGATCAACATATCCTTGATAAAGCTGCTGATCGGGGATTGAACCAGCCACACTTGTGGCTCCATGGAGTTCATATTGAGGGCCAACAGGCCTTTGAGACTTGCCATTCGAGGCATTATCATCAGCAGCGAGATCGGTTGGCTTCGGTGGTAATCGAAGCAGGATCGAAATCAAAATCAGATTTGAATTTTGAGTTTACTAATAAATTGAAACAGCAGCAACATGATTGGTATAAGTTTTGCAAAGAACACACTTATGAAGCTTGTTTGTTTTAGATGTCTTTTCGATCGGTTTATTCATATGCTTTTCTTTTTTGCAACCCTTGGTTTGAGAAATGATAGGATCAAGTAAAGAGTCGATCTTGTCATCCTCTTCCTTACGTTGTTGTTCATTGACATCCATTACGTTCCCGTCACTTTTCTCGGACACAAACTTCATCATCGTTTGTTTTTCTCAATTAGTTAATTCAAGTGCGTATTTATATCCCCCCATTGAGCATGATGCTTGTGTCGCCAAACCTTGAAGAACTCAACAGAGATGATTATACCGCATTGTCTGAGATTATTCATAGGATACATCATCTGGAGCAGCATATACGTACATTCTAACCTTCATCCCTATTTGCGTTAATCGTCCAACGAGAAAGGATTAGATTTTTCAAAAACTCGGTATGATTCTTTCTATCAAGAAAACGCAAAACATGTTTATATATCATACTATAGTGCTCCCACATCAGACAATTACAATTGAGGACATCATTATCGATGGAGTACGTCACCAAATATGTCATTTTCATCCTTCCGGGATCCAACGTATTTGTTAGTGCGTAGATCTTGCAACAAGCTTCTTGACTTTCTCCTACTTCTTGCATCTTGTATTGGTTTATTTTTTGCAGCTCCTTTTGAAATCTATGAAACTTCTCCTTCGTATAAACATTTGTCCCGTGCAACTCTAAAAACGAATGAAGGATCAAGATACGTTTTTTCACAATCTATCATAATCAGTTTTTCTTTAACATAGGAATTGTTTTTCCAACGCTTCTTGCGATTTCATGACAAACTACTTCAAGGTGATCAAGCTGCTCACATACTGATCAAAAAATACGTTCATTCCCTCTCTCCTCGATGTGGTCGTCATTCCTATTGCAAAAAATCTTTTAAAGTATGCTGGGATCCATTTCTCCTTTACAAAGTACAGGGACTGAAGCCAATCATGATCAATCAGAGCATAGTTATGAAGTACTTGTTTCCATCGAAGCTGAAATTCTTTGATAGACAAAGGCTTGAAGACACAGGCGTTAAAATCGTGTTTAAACGTATCTGGATACTTAGCATACACATGGTGCAACCGCTCCGGATATTTGGAACTGATATACCATGTACACAAAGCATGGTGTGTCTTCGCGAATACTCGAGCAATTGTATTGACCAAGGCTCTGTCTTGACCTGTGATAATGGTCTTCGATGCTCTGAAATTCATTGCTTCTAACCACGTCTGAAAAACCCAATCAAAAGTCTCATATGTCTCATCCCTTAATAATGCAAACCCGAACAATGTTGAGTGATAATGGTGATTCACCCTGGTGAAAAGAGCAAATGACATTGTACTTGTTGATCGGCAGGTGGTATCTAAGGTAACCACGTCACCAAACCTTTCATACGTCGTCCTAGAGCGCGAGTCTATCCAAAGAATCGTGTAGATTCTGTTTTCGGCGTTAGTCTTGTATCGATAAAAGAAGTTCCCCATATCTTCATCGCTCAACTGCTTGAAAGGTGGGTGACCGTCGTCCGCGTATCATTTACAGTATCATCAGCTCTTTTGGTGATCCCTTTTGGTGAAACGAACGTTTTCAATACCGTCTGCTTGAGCTGATAGCACATTCATCATTCTATTAGGATCGATACCAGATCCAACTACCGATGTCCTTATTCTTGCGGCGTCGTGATGATGGTGCGATGATGACGGAGATGGATTGATAATGAGAAAATGAAGATTATGATGATTAATGCGTTGGCGTGGTGTTGATCGTGATGGTGGCGTGCTGCGGTGGCTGCGTTGGCTGGCCAGAGAGGAGCGGCTGTGGAGGGAAAGAGGCAGTGGAGGTGGTTGTGTATGGCAGGGAAAGGAGGCGGGAGTGGAAAGGAAGAGTGGAAGAAGTGGGTGAAGCGGAGGTGGGTGCGTGGAAATACCCCGTGCAGTCCCACGATATCTCTCGTTCAATCCACTATTTACCCAAATTTCGTAATATTAACCCATCGATAATTTGTTTGCATCTATAGATTTATCCTGCATACGAACATATGACTTTTCGTGTCATAATCCATTTTGTATGGGATTAAAATCGCTAGCCCTAACGCGCAATGTTTATAACTTTATTCGTTCGTAATGTTTATTGACGCGTTCAAGTTATCATCCCAAAATATTCCATCATCATAGTTGATTTAATAATTAAATATTTTCTTAGATTTAAATATATAACCTTTAAGTATGATTTATTTTAAATCATAACGTTATATATTCATTTTAAAACTCTCAAAATTCTCGGGTATTACACGTTCTGAGCCATCATACTCCTACTTCGAATACCATAGAACTCATTTTATAATCTCAAATATTATGGAAAAGGATGAGGGGTTGACTATACGATCAATATCATTCCGATGATCACAGCCCCTTAAACCCTTTACATGATTTTTGGGATTATAAATAGTCCAACTATTTTTTTAGACGAACAGAACTGATGTTATATTTTCTTAAAGCAGCCCAACCCACGTTTTCCACTTGTCAAAATACAGTAATGAAAGAGTTTAATTTTATCTAGTTCAATTAAAAATGAATTGGATTATTTAACAGTTTGACTTAGCTCATTGAATCTGATTTGTGTCATTGAATCCAATTAAATTTATGTTACCATCAATGTCCGGATAAAAAGTAAACAAATGGTTGTTGGGATTTGAACCTAATTAATGATTAAACGGTTTGACTTAGTGCATTGAATCTAATTTGGACAATTAATCTCTTTAAAATTTATATTATTATCAGCGTCCGGCTAAAAAATAAATGAATGATATATAATTCCTATAAAAATAGGGAACTCATACAGGGTGTTCGATTTGCTGCTTCATACCTTTATTTAAATAGATCTCCAATTTTTCTCCAGATACAAATCTTGATATTGTCGTATACTTTCGACAACGATATGAATCGAGATTTCAATTTGGAGCAAATCCGCAGGTTTATCCTTTTGAATGTCCTATCCTTTCTTTAGATACACGTCTCGATATTTCGTATCCTATTATATCATTTTGCATCGAATTCATTTTTAGTTTTTTAGTAACTTACAATCAAATGCAAACGCCGATGATGATGATGGTTCAAACAACGCCGCTGATGGATCTTGTTCATCAATCTTAAGCGTCGTGGAAAGGGACGAGGGGGCTGTGCATGTCTGGAATACATGTCACAGCCCAACATCTCTTTCCACGATGTTTAAGAGTTAGATTATCTGATTATTTTTTAGACGGATAAACACATGTCATTTATTAGAGTAAATACTTTTAATAATGACACACGTGGTATTTAACATTTTATTTAATTTTGACTGTTCGAATATTCCAGGAACGTATTGTACACATGGCTTTTTTTATGGAATTTCTTTTTAGCAAATCCGTCTTATTTGAAATCCAACATCCGTCTTATCAGGAAGCGGCCAGAGTATTTTTTTAATGTGGACATTGCGATAATTTCATTTCAAGAATTCGTCCGTTTTTTTTTTCCTATTTATTTCACGTCTGTTTAAAAAAAGACTGGACAGTAGAAAGTTTGACTAAATGACAACCATCTATCTTGAGAATGGACGACCCGATGTAGGTTGGTTAGTTAACCATAAACAGTCGACGTTACCTCGTTACCACTCATGATATTTATGGGTAAATGACTTATGCTGCAAATGACAGCGTGTAGGTTGCTGCACAAGTTGAACGACACCATTTTTTGAATAGAAAGATCCATAGTGGCTGTTTTTTTCTTCATGAATCATAAATTCACAGGCTTCACATTGTGAAAATAAAGAAATCTCAAAACCAAAATCAACACAAATTTTTTATATATTTTTACTTCAATGCTTGATTTTCTCATAGATGGATGAAATAAACTATTTTGATGATCGAGAGGTCACTTCAGGAGGAGAAAATGTAGGATTGGTGAAATACTGCAACGTGGTCACTTTTGTTCCCAAAACGCATTACACAACGTGTTTTGACTTCTTACAGTAACTTGTAGACTATCAACTATCACACAAAAGATAGCCCCTATATATATAATTATTCATTTATGGCTTTGTCACCAGTGTTGTAACATTGGCCCTAAACTTAATTTGGAAAACCGATTGAAAATGGGTAGCAATACAATATTATGTGAAAACATTTGCGTGAAGTCTTGAAATCTTTGAGCGCATAATCCATCCATCGAAAAACATACGCACACCTACTTACTCTTTCGTCATTGACAATTGACCATATGACTAGAAACAAGAGTGTTGGATTAGGGGGAAAAAAGTTGTTTATCACCAAGCAACACTTTTGACGCGAAGAGTTGAGATGAATATTCATAGTGCTCGTTGGATGTGGGTAGGTTACAATGAATGAATATCAATCGATCGAGGGGGGAAAAGGCATCCTTTTTGTTAGAACGTTAAAAACTGAAACAAATGGACCGAATGGAAGGGGATGGTATGGTCATGGTGGGCACCATAGCATGGAATCCAAAGAAAACAACAAAAAGCAACCACTTCTGTCTCCAACTCCAAACACGTGTAACTAATAGTTTAATGTATTTTAATTGATCCATTAGTTATGTCTGATTTTGGATTTATGTTAGACGTCAATAATATAGACTAAGGGGATTATAAACAACTCATTTCTTTATTACATTATCAGGGTTTTGATTCGGTTTGATTCTATCGAAAGGGAAAATGATTGGTGTTATAAAAGACAATCAACCAAATGTTGCAATTGATTTTGATAATGAAATAGACTGATCGGCTTTGGTGTTATACCAATTCTATCTTCTTCTTCTTTCTTTCCTTAATAAGATGCGGAATAAGTCACTTACACTTTTAGAACTAATGCACTGTACTGTAAAAACTAATTATAAAAATTAATTGATTATTATTGCAACACCAATGGATATAAAAAGTAGGTAAACCTTGTCAAGTTCCTGTCCATGAATTAATTTTCTGACTAACGACCAATCTGCTCTGGATAATAAATAACTGCTGAAATTCGAGAACTGACGGTGCATTTATACTCAAGATTTCTCCTGTCCATTTCTCATGTCTTTTTGCTATCACTACCACAAAGTGTAGCAGCAGCTCTGCAGCTGCATTTGACCTTAGCCTATACGGTGCACTTGTACAAAAAAAAAAAAGAAGATCCGCATCATCTCCGACCATACTACGTTGTTACAATAGATCAAATAGGCAGGATATGTGTGATCCATATAAATTCACAGTTCTATTGATAAGATATTCTCGAAAAATATCTAACTCTCGATTAGATGGTCAGAAAAAAAAAACTGTTTATCACTAAGTTAAATTTTCTCGATAAACAATGAACCATGAATGTTTGGTATCTATTGGAACATATGATAACGAGGTTATAAAAAGAAAGCAGAGCACATTGCCTCAAACTTGTTAAATCCCCAAGATTTGAAGGGGGTACCCTCCTCATTCATTCATTCACAATCATTTTCATGAAACATCACAATCTCCCCCTGCATTTCCATCACCATCTTTCCCCCTTCAACACCAAATAACATACCAAAAAAACACTCAAAATTTTCCCACAAAAGAATATTTGATTTCAAATATCACTATAATTACAATGCCAACACAAAAGCTCCTCAAAGACCTCCTCCTAGAGGACCAAGAAGACGAAACCTTCTACCTCAACAAGAGATCACGGACGGGTCGGTTCAGGGTTTTCTGGACTGTGTTGAAGCGGCTGAAGAGTCGGAGGAGTCGGTATAGGAGTCGCACTGTTGAGAGTGGTGGAGTGGTAAGGGCGAATGGTGTGATGGCGGTGGCGGGTGAAAATGGAGTTTGTGGTGATGGAGATTTTTGGGTTTCTATGAGCCCGTCGAGCCCTTTTAGGTTCACGCTAGAGGGGAGTGGCAATGGAGCTGACAGCGAGTCACCGTGTTTCGGGTCTCCTGCGAGTTCCCCTGCTCACGAGCAATATCAGGTTTGTTGTTACAATGATATTGACTAATTTATTGTCGAAGGAATTCAATCAACCCTCAGTTTAATCCTCTTCTGGACATAGCATGAAGTACAAACATGTTCCAATGTTTGTTTAATTGAGGGTAAGGATTTGAACTTGTGATGTCAATGTCACACCTGTTTTGATATCATATTGAAAAAATTCTATGGAATTTCAAATTAGATGTCTATAATCATGTTTCTGATATTGAGACTCATTACATATGTGAGTACTTTCCTTTTGAACTAGGACCAGTATTCATGAGCAAGTTTTATTCATGATGATGAGCCTTTGGGCTCACATTCACTCGTTTTATTTGTAGGGGATTCAATCTTGTGTGCTAGAAAACACGGTAAAATTTCAAACAGAGGTAGAAGAAGAGGAAGAGAAGGAGCAGAATAGTCCGGTGTCCGTCTTGGACCCACCACACGAGGATGGAGATGAGCGTGACGACAATCGAGATCATGCTGAGGAGAATGGCTATGATTATGATCATCAATGCAGCTATGCGTTTGTACAGAGTAGGTAACAACTTTAAATTCTGGTGGAACAATATTAGGACTGTTTCAGAGGCAAAAACACTCCCGTTTCAAATCAACCTGGGTTTGTCTAGAGATGTTCGACTTAATCTTTTTTTTGAAGGTTTTGATTCGAATCTCACTATCCTTAAAATTCAGATTGACCATGTCCATTAACTTCGATCAAAACTTTATTCAATACTAATAGGGAGTGCCTTATCAGTGTCCGACGTGATGACCCGGACATCCTCGTAACAAAAACAACCCCTGCTTTTCTCTATGCCCTTTCTTGCAGGGTTTTTCGGTTTTTTTGTGTGGTCCTTCTGGGTCCATTTTATGTTTGTTATGCTTTCTGTCCTTTTTTGTCAGATATAGTGATGTACCGCGTAACTACGGATAAGGGTTAGTTCAACTGATAAGGTTTGTTGTCGTCGATCATCCAGGTCTTGGACTCATAGTGAGGGTTAGTTCAACTGATAAGGTTCGTTATAATCGCAAAAAGTTATTGGTTGATAGATGATTTGTAAGTACCTTTGCAAGACCAATATTGGTTGAGGCGTATCTCACTCTTGGAGCGAAACTTTATGCACACACGTAAATGAAAAACACTCTATGGTATTTCTTGGTGAGTCTGTTCTTGTGACAGTCACAACTTGATGTTTCATATACCACATGAAAAACAAGGCCATGGAATCATATGTGCTACTTTTTTTTCTTCTTTTTTTGTATTAACTTGGGAAATAATTATTCAGGATCAAAGAAGAAATCGCTTCACAAGCATCATCAATTTCAAATGCTGGCAGAGTTGAATCCCTTCGAGCTTGAGAAAAGAACTCAAGCGCAAGAACGTGAATGTAATAGAGACAAATCCATTAGGCCAGAGGAAACTCTTCTAGAAGATAATTTTCGCCAATTGGACTTTCACGGTCTACAAAAACCAGGCACTAAGAGGTTGATCTCTCATCTTATCAACGAAGTAGAGGAAGATCAGAGAAGACTGAAGCATTCAGATAATGGCATTGACACAGTGGTCAAAATGGTGTGCAAGAGGCTTGAAACATGGCAAAATGCTGACCCTAGCACGACCAATATGTTTACGACGGAGCTTGGAGGAGAATCCAGTGACTGGAGGAAGCCCTCTGAGCAGATAACTCAGGCGGCTGTTGAGATCGAGGCTGAAATCTTCTGTAAATTGGTCGAAGAAATAGTGGAAGATCTCATCTAAATTATGTTATCTTCCAGGAGGATGTTCTTATGAATAAAATCCTTTTCCTTAATTTGGTTGATACAAAATGGACACAGTGATATCCTCCTCTGTCTAGCTCTTTTTGTTTCTTGAATTGAGACAGAAAGCAACTCTTAGTACTATCTGTTATGATAAGAAGTGGTATTTCCTGATACAAGAACTAAGAAGAGCTCTGCAACTAATTCAATATCTTCGTGCAGGCGTACTGAAGATAACGATGATGAGTGCGTATATGATGATGCCGCTCGGGGCCCTGCTCGTCGTGATTCAATGAGATCAACATGACAGAGTCCAATGTTATCATCGTCCATGGGCAGTATCAGAGTTCGACCTATATGGTAGAAACGACTCCTCGATAAGGAGGTGAATCCTATCATGTAGTCGAATTATGTAGAAATTTTATTCAAATTTAACGACTCCTCGATAAGGTATTGTAGGAATTTGAGCAACTTTATTCGAATTATGTCGAGAGCTCCAAATCCTATCATGTATTCATTGAAAACTCTCATTTGAGGCTTCATTAAGCATGGCATTGAATCCCATCCAGTCGTCAAAGTTTAGCTTATAGACAATGAAAACCATACTCCAAAAAAAGAACTTTTTTTTCGATTTGTGTCCTTAGCACACAAAAATTCACCAATTTCACTGAATGTTCCAAATATATCAAAATTCATTTTAAACGCACTCTTTTACACCTTATCAAGCGTCGAACTGACTCAAAGAAGATTCAACAAAATCAAGGTTGGATATGAGAAGTTTCAAAAATTCACTGGTTTTTCCTATGGTTAAGCACACAAAAATTCGTCAATTTCATTTCAAACACTTTCATTACACTGCTTCAAGCATGGAATTGATTCCTTGAAGATTCAACAAAATTTTTTATGCATATTGGAAGGTTTCGAAAAAAACCACTAGTTCATGATTAGCACATGAAAATTTATCAGTTTCAAAAGGTGCTCGGAATTAATGCCACAAAAATCACTTTAACTCTTTTACATTTCTTCAAGCAAGGAATTGATTTCTTGGAGATTAGTTAAACTCATGATGAATCTAATCTAATCTATTTTAATTCTAATATACAAATATGCTTACTTACGCAACTTTATCTGACATCGAATCATCTACAAAACAAAAGGCAAAACATTTATTTATTTATTTATTAAAAAAATATTTAATTTTACAAATAAAAAATAAAATAAAAAATAAAAAACAAATACATTTAAATTTTAAACAAAAATGTTGCCGGAGTCCGTGATCATATCCCGTCTTGCAAGCCATACCAACATTCATCACATCCTACTTTCGGACAGTCGACGGTCGATCGACGGTCGACGATCAGACGGTTGTCGTTGATCGGACGGTTGTCGACGATCGATCTAGAGGGCGATCGACGGTCGGATGATCGACCGTTGGGATACGACAGCGGTCAACGGTCGATTGATCGACGGGTGACGATCGGGCGACGGTCGTCGGTCGGACGGTGGTCCACAATAGCTTGGTCGAGCGATCGACGGTCGATCAAGGGACAGTCGACGATCGAGGATCAGTCGAGCGACGATGTCGGGTTGCAGTTGGCGGACAAGTTACGATACTTATCCCGCTTGGGAGATTAAAAATAACATGAGGGGAGAGGTGGGATTAAAATGAGTGGAATTAAAAATCCATGTGTTTATTTTTCTATCAAACATGTATTATGTATTCAATTCCTTCTTATCTTTAATATCAAACATGACCTAAAGGATTTATAACAACTTTTTAGAAGGAGAAGAACGTGATTTATTGGATAAGGTGGGATCCACTATGCATCCAAAAATCGACAATAGGATGGAGGGTGCATCTCTTTAAGCTCTGATTCTTCACTAGTTATACAACCCTTTTTTTTATTTGAAAAATTAGGTTTAAATTTGGATACACAATCACTAAGTAATGATTACATATATCTTAAAAATTGATAGTTTCTAAGAAAAAAGATATGAAAATTTTTATGAAAAGTAAATTTTATGCAAAAAATATATATAGTTATATTGTGTATATAATTATGAAAATTAAATTTTATACACATATATTATCCCAAGTCATAAACAAACCTTCAATCGAGTCGGCTCATAAGTATCAAATGAGTCGGTTCGTAAGTCTATCAAGATAAGTCATGGATGATTCAAGTTTTGGTCATTTAATTTTATGAATAAAATTAAGCTCAAACTTGACTTCAAAATTCAATAAACGATATTCAAAGTGATTTTTATTGAGACGAGTCAAAACTGGTTCATGATTGGGCTCGGCTCATTTGCAGCCATGATTAGCAGTATGAGAACAAGATAGATGAGCAAATAGATTGGGCGGCAAATTTTTCTACATGTTGGCTCTGAGCTACGTACGCAATGCACTATTCTCCCCTTTTATTCGGACTCAGGATCCCGCTAGTCAGGATCCGGCTACGGATATGACTGAATCCACACTAGTAAAATGATTATAAATAATATTAAAATCTTAAAATTTACTTATCTAACTCTAATGGTGTAATGTTATATAATGCTTTTTCTTGTTGAATTTTCTTTTATCAGAACCAAACTTCCAATTTTTTAATGGTTTTTTCTCATCAAATTGCTTAAGTGGCAAAAATATTTAAGGCATTTTTCATGCCAAATATAGCCTGTCAAATAGCTAAATGCAAATTTTAGCCAGTCCAATGAAGTGAATATTTGATGTGCTATTGCTATATTATGTATTTGACAACCTAAATATCTTATCCATTGGATTTGTTCTTATTTTGATTGTGAATTATAAAGAGTGATTATATGTATTATATTATTTTTTGTTCAGATAAATTATGATACATTATTAAAAATAAATATCTCATATAAATTATAACATTTTTTAAAATAATATATTTTAATTTTATAAATGTCAAAATTACCCCTATTATATATCGCATCATGTTCTCTATCATTAGTTTTTCTCTATAGCTACTCACAATTTTTCTCGCTTTATTAGTGCGTTGATTTTTAGTAAAAAGATTAGATAAATTACCCTTAGATTTTTGTGAATAGAAAAAGCTAAGAGAAAAAAGAAGAGAAAAATGACGGATGAATTAAAATAAATAAAAAATATTTTAGTATATTAATAAGAAAAAAATTCAAGTGATATAAGAATACAATTTAACTGTAACGGTGTAATTGAATAACGATTGTGATTTTGTCCGGACGGTGAGAGGGAGTATCAAAGGCACACTTACCATGGCAAAAAGCATCAATCATCAATCATCAATCATCAATCCAACCCCTCCACTCCACCGCGGCCGCCGCCATGGACCAAAACCACCCGCAGTACCCTCCCCCCTACACACCACCGTCCCCACCACCACCACCCGACATCTCCCAATCCCTCCTCGCCTCC
>JAOVYX010015610.1:0-27248 GCA_035668315.1 Drosera spatulata | reverse complement strand
CCACCCTCTTCCCTCCCCCTCAAACCAACCCCGACAAAAAACCCCCCGCGGATCCAACTCGAATAGCGAGGATACGTGGACTACGACAAGGGGGAGCACAACGTGACCCCTTTCGTGTCCGGGATACGCAAAGCCGGTATCCCGCGACACTTCAGGGACAGGGTGTCCAAGGAGCGGTTCCAGAAGGACTGGTGATGTCGATGGGGTTTTGAATCGATGGGTTGGACGGTTCGCGAGGAAGAATTTCCCGCTCCTGATTAAGGTGAGTGGGGTAACTGACTCTATCAGAAGTTTGAACGGATAAATAGAGGAGGCAGGGTCTGAAGTCAGTGAGCTCAATGTCAGCACCTGCTATGACACCGACCCTGCCAAAAGTCTAGACGGATGGAAGTGATGGTAGAAGACACGAATGTATACGTAACTTGATTATTCCACATATTGTTAATTGATTTTGAGTTGGAAACCTAAGTATCATAGTCTATTAGGCCAATTGGATCAATCATTTTGTGTCGCCCAAATTACATGTCCGCCCTTCAAGCCCCGAGAGAAGCATTCATCTGTGGGTTTGTTGCGAATAGAGCACTCGCATTGGAATTTGAGAGCGCAAATCAATTATCTATAAGACCATGGGTTGTTTCACTCATTATCAATTGGTGCTCAAATTCACTCATTGCCCATTCATTTTGTGTTGGAACGGATTTGACATGCGTTGCAGTTTGTGGTTGGAAGGGATCTTAACAAAAGCTAGGCGTTTTTACTTATTAGATGATGATATTTCTAGTATTTCAACAGTGTGTTTCTTACGCGTGTAGGAAATCACCAAGCAAGGTGCTATCGAGCATGCACTTCAAGTGTTTAGCTGGATGAAGAATCAGAAGAATTACTGTGCTCGTAATGACATTTACAATATGATGATCAGACTTCATGCCAGGCATGGTCGGGTAGACCAGGCACGTGGTTTATTTTTCGAGATGCAAGAATGGAGGTTAGCTGGTCCTCATCATGTAAACGAGTCAACTTTCCTTTACTTTTGAAGTTCGTAGACCTTATTCGTATGGAAATTCTGTTTCCTTTTCGTCAGGTGCAAGCCGGATGCTGAATCATACAATGCTCTTATCAACGCACATGGTCGAGCAGGTCAATGGCGTTGGGCAATCAATATCATGGATGATATGCTTCGTGCAGCTGTGCGTATATGTATATTCTTGCCTTGTCAATTTTACTGAATTATTTGATGCGAGATCTCTTTTTTTTCTTTTTTCCTTTTTCCCCTTATGATTGTCTTTTTGGCAGGATGACAACCTATCGTGTTCAACAATCTTGCTAGGTCGAGATAACAGTTGAAGGCCTCCCCGATGTTTTCAACAGTCTTGCTTGTTTATAGCAATGTATTGGATGAGTGATGAGACTTGCCATGCCCAATTACTAGCGAAAAATCTCTTGTTTCATGTTTTCCATTAGAAATTCTGTGATGCAGATAGGTGTTCATTTGTGAGCAAATGCTCTGCATCTAGCAGTCTTTGTTGATTGTGTACTTTACTCGTCTTAGAAAATAACATCTATTTACCACTGACTCGAAACACTTCTGCTGCCTCAGATTCCTCCTACTTGGGTGGATCGAGTGGATCGAGTGGATCGAGTGGATCGAGTGGAAACTTGAGAGAGGCTCTCAAGATCTCTAAGAAAATGACTGATAATGGAGTCGGACCAGATCTTTATACTCATAATATCATATTATCTACATACAAGACAGGGGGTCAGTATTCAAAAGCGTTGTCCTATTTTGAGCTTATGAAAGGTACACAAATACGCCCTGATACAACAACCCTCAACATCGTGATACACTGCCTCGTAAAGCTCGGTCGATATGGAGAAGCAATATCCTTTTTTAATGCAATGAGAGAGAAGGGATCAGAATGTCCTCCTGACGTAGTAACATTCACAAGTATCATCCATATGTACTCAGTTTGTGGTCAGATAGAGAACTGCTCGGCTGTTTTTGACACAATGCTTTCCGTGGGGTTAAAACCAACCATTGTTTCGTTCAATGCTTTACTTGGAGCATTTGCTTCTCGTGGAATGGCTGAGGACGCTGCGCAGGTTTTCAAGGAGATCGAATTGCGTGGTCTGCGGCCAGATGTTGTGTCCTATACATCTTTGCTCAATGCTTATGGTCGATCCAAGCAAGCTGACAAGGCCCTGGATTGCAAGCCAAATATTGTCACTTACAACGCTCTGATTGATGCCCATGGTTCCAATGGTTTGTTAGTAGAAGCTGTGGAAGTCTTGCATGAAATGGAAAGGTATAATATTCGGCCCAATGTTGTGTCGATTTCTACCCTTCTGGCTGCCTGTGGTCATTGTGATGAGCGTGCAAAAATTGATTCAATACTTTCTGCTGCTGAAATGCGAAATATTGAACTGAACATAGTTGCCTACAACTCGGCCATTGGAAGCTACATGAACTGGGGAGACTATGAGAAGGTTTTCGCCTTGTATAAAGCATTACGGGACAAGAATATCAAACCTGATACAGTCACGTTTACGGTGTTAGTAAGTGGTTGTTGTAAGCTGTCAAAATTTGATTTAGCTGCTGACATTCTACATGAGATGATGGATTTGAAGATCCCTCTCGAAAAGGAGGTATTCTCATCTGCAATAAGCGCTTACAGTGAGCAGGCAAGTGCGCCTCATGTTGCCACTTCCTATGTTTTATGTTTACGAATTTTTTGTGGTGATTCTAGAAATTCGGCCTCTTCCATTGCAACCCAACTCTTGTATTCCCTGTATTTGTTCCCTTTTTTTCCCTGGATTTCTGGCCGGCTTTTTCTTTTTGTTTTGTGTTCTGTCATCTCTTTGTAATAAAAATGTCTCCTTCTTTCTTTGAGACTATAGGGACAAGTCAAGGAGGCGGAATCAATGTTCGCTTCAATGAAAATGGCCGGTTGTCTTCCCGATGTAGTGACATACACGGCAATGATCCATGCTTATGGTACTGCAGGTGCGGTTTGAAACTTGATGTTTTCATGAAGGTTCAAAGAGAACACTTGAACCTTTTTTACTTGCTCTTTTGTAAATGATGCTTATGCGCGTGATCTATTAGACTACGAAATGTGTTCTATATATATAAACCTCATGCTCTCAAGTTGTAAATTTTCTTATATAAATCTGTGAGTGTTGGCTTTCTACAAATTCTGTTCGAGTCTTGAGTGCTTTTGGTATCCTGAACCAAACTTGGCATGGTTGCATTTCGCAGAGGACATGGATAAAGCAGTTGAAGTATTCCAAGAGATGGAGGCAAATGGTATCCAACCTGATATTATTGCGTGTTCAACACTGATGAGGGTGTTCAACAATGCTGATCGGCTGGAGAAAGTTCTTGAAATGATGGAATATATGAAAGACAGAAATATTCAGGTCACTGATGCTGTGTACTTTGAAGTCGGAAGAGCATGTACCAAGTAAGTTAAATTCTTCCCTCACCATAACTGTGGCAACTTGGGTACTAACCTGCCAACCTTTTGACTTTGTTGATTTCTGTTTTGGTGATTTCACTGTCAAAAGGAATTCTATTCAAGATGGGGTTTTATAGCTATTTTAAGATCTTGTATTGCATGTTGGAGCTGTTGTAATAAAATCAAATGAACACAATGTGTTTTGTAAATTAGAAAAATCACTTAGTCGATACACACTGCTAATAAACACACACTATTGTATTCTCATAAACTCACTGAGAAATTTTTCTTCACCGGTACAATAATTGGGATGCTGCCCCTTTTATACAGGATTTAGAGCATCTATCCCTTGTTATTTTACAATTATAAGTAGTATGTTTGGTGAAATCTTTGTAAGTGGGTATTTGTGAGTGAGATCTTGTCATTCACCACTATATTATTTAACAAGAGCTATTTTAATGCACTTAGCTCACTTCCTTGTTCTTATTAGTTGAACTTGAGAGCGTTGAAAATTGACCCTTTTTCTTCGGTTCAACATAAAAAATAATATAAACACCACTATATTATTTAACACTCCCTCTTGGATAACAAAACATGATCAAAACTTTGTACTAGTATATTACAGATTATGAAAAAATGACTGTCTCGTTAAAACCTTTTCAGAAAAAACCCATTGGGATAAAAACCTTATCGAAGAAAAAAAGATATAGTCCTCCCTAAAAAATAGCTTACTTTATTGAGACGTCTTCGGACGTGGAGATTTTTGAGTCGTCAAATCTCGATTTTGTATCTGAGTACCTCAAAAATTGCCTTGGGAAGTGCCTTTATGAATAGATCTGTCAAGTTCGCTCTGGATCGAATTTGTTGGATATTTAGATCTTCATTCTTTTGAAGGTCATATGCAAAGAAGAATTTTGGAGATATATGTTTAGTTTTATCATCTTTGATGTACCCTTCTTTGAGCTGTACAATGCATGTTGTATTATTTTCGTATATTACAGTAAGGTTATCTTTAATTGAAAATAATCCGCATGAATTTTGAATGTTTGGATCATAGATCGAAACCAAACACATTCTCGACTTGCTTCATGAATAACAAGTAGTTCGGAATGATTTGAAGATGTAGCAGTTAATGTCTGTTTTGTGGATTTTCACGAAATTGTCGCATCATTATAGGTAAATAAATACCTAGTTTGCGATCTTGTTTTATGTGGATCATATAAATATTCTGCATCTGCATATCCAATGAGATGTGATTTTGTCTCTCTTGAATAATATAAACCCGTATCTGTAGTTCCATGAAGATAACGTAATATTTGTTTTATTCCATTCCAATGTCTTTTAGTTGGTGAAGAACTGAATCTTGCTAATAAATTGACATCAAAGGCGATACCAGGTCTTGTATAATTAGCAAGGTACATTAGTGCACCAATAGCATTGAGATATGGAACTTCTGATCCAAGTAACTTTTCTCCATCTTCTTGTGGTCGGAATGAATCCTTTTTTCACATCAAGTGATCGGACAATCATTAGGGTACTTGAAGAGTGAGCTTTATTCATATAAAAACGACATAAGACTTTTTCTATATATGTCGATTGATGGACAAAAATTTCAGTGGGCAAATGCTCAATCTGTGTGTCGAGACAGAATTTTGTTTTATCAAGATCTTTCATTTCAATTTTTTTTAAGTAATCGTCGGTTTGTATGATCTCTTCTGGAATACCAACGATATTTAAATCGTCTACATATACGACAATTATAACAAAACCAGAATTGGTTTTCTTGATAAAAATACAATGACATATCTTGTCCTTTATATATCCTTCTTTTAACAAGTACTAACTAAGACGATTATATCACATTCTTTCAGATTGTTTTAATCCATACACTGATCGTTGTAATTTAATTGAATATAAGTTCCGTGGTTGTGTATCACTTGATATCTTAAATCCTTCAAAGATTCTCATGTACATGTCAATATCCAATGATCCATATAAATATGTTGTCATAGCATCCATTAGACGCATATCATATCCTTCTTTAGCAGCCATGTTAATTAAGAAGCGGAACGTAATTCCGTCCATCACAGGAGATTAGGTTTCATTATAATCACAATCTGATATCTGTGAAAAACCTTGAGCAACTAACCGCGCATTATATTTCATAATTTCTCTTTTCTTATTTCGTTTTCGAACGAAAACTCACTTATATCGAACCGGTTTGATATTTTGATGGTGTCTGGACTACTGGTCCAAAAATTTCACGTTCAGCCAAAGAATCCAATTCTGCTTGAATTGCATCCTTCCATTTTGGTCAACCATTTCTTTATCGACTTTTATTTCGACTTTTATCCACACTATGTGGTTTTGAATTCTCATTTGGATTCATGATATCTAATGCCACATTATAGGCAAAAATATCATCTATCTCGATTTTATTTTTGTCCCACACAATATGCGTGTGAACAGTTCGTTTTTAGGCTGTGCATAGCATGTTTCTGACTTTAAACAGTATTATCAGACTATGAACAGTGCATAAATAGTACCAACAGAGTACATGAACAGTATAAGAATAGATTTTTTTTATGTAGTATATGAAACTGAAAAATCTCATTTCAATTATCTTTACGATAAATAAATGAGATCTGGAAAGAACTTGGATTGAGCTTAGCTCGTGCTGATAGCGTATTGTAATAAAATCAAAAGAATACAATATGTCTCGTAAATTAGGAGAATTACTCTGTCGATACACGCTGCTAATAAATACACACTTGTATTCTCATAAACTCACTGAGAAAATTTTTCTTCACCTGTACAACAACTGAAGGATGCTGCTCCTTTTATACAGGATTGAGAGCATCTATCCTTTGTTATTTTATAATTATGAAGGGGTATGTTTGGTGGAATCTTTGTGAGTGGGATCTTGTCATCCACCACTATATTATTTAACAAGAGCTATTTTAATGCAGATTTTGTTAATCTAGTAAGTTATACCCTTAGCTCATTTCCTTGTTCTTATTAGTTGAACTTTTATTAGTTGAACTTGAGAGTGTTAAAAATTGGCCCTTTTTCTTCGGCTCAACATAAAAAATAATATAAACAGTAGCTGGTGGTTGGGTTTTGCAATTTTTTCTTCCTTGCATGATATTTTTCTCAGCACCAAATCTCTGCCCTTTGTTTCTGAGTTGTCATAGCTTGGCTATCTTGTTGATTGTAACTTTTAAGATGTTCTTTGCTCTGTAACCTTCAAGTACTAATTAGCAACATTTTGAAGGCTTCGCGACTGGAGAACGACAATTGACTTTGTTGAAACGATAGAGCCTTCAATAAACAAACTCTCTGTGGGGCTATTGAACCAGATTCTGCATCTGCTTGGTAAATCTGGTAGAACTGATGCTATGATGAAGGTAACGATTAGAAATTTATCTTTGAACCTAGAGGATTAGAAGATGATGGAACGTCACGCTTCAGTCATCACTCATGTCGTGTTTCTTATTGTTTGTATGTGCAGTTTTTCCTCAAGATTGTGGCATCTGTTGGTGAAATCAGCGTCACTACATATGCTGTTCTCTTAAAGAACCTCTCGTTTGTAGGTAACTGGAGAAAGTACCTAGAGGTACTACTCATATCATACCATTCCAGGATTTGATGTTTCTGAATACACCAACAAGAATATATTATATATAAACAGATAGTTGCATAGTACTTGTTAATGATGTTGATTTGTCAATTTCTTAAATCTCCGGATTAAGGTGTGCGGTCTGCCACATGAATCCTCTTTCTTTGTTCTGTACTCGATGATTGTCCATTCCAATCAGGCCCAACATATCTATTATGCCTTATGCCAACCTTGTTCCATGAATTCTTTGGGTTCTCTGCATCTCGTCCTTTTCGGTATAAATCATCACGCCTCTTCAGATGTATGCGCCATGTCATAACCAATCTGTATTTTACTACGCGTCTTGTCTTCAAATGATGTTGAGCTCCTTCATCGAAGCATTCTCATACATTTAATTTTCACTCATTGAGGATGACTTCGGGACTCTAAACCTTACAACATCACCAGAAAATGCCTTCGTTTTCCTCCCTTTGTTCATTCATCATCTAGTAATCTCGTTAATGGCAAAATTTTTGCTGCAGGTGCTGCAGTGGATGACCGATGCTGGGGTCAAGCCTTCTACTGATATGTGCAGAAGCATATTGTTATTTGCGGAAAGAAGTCTTGGTCCACAACAGGCAGCAGTCATCCGAGAACGATTGCAAAGGTATATTTTTAAACTCAATGTAAAGCTAATGATAATTTTAATATTTTATCATGCAAGAATGTTCTTCTTTCTCTTTTTTGGCCTAAATCTCATTGATCTCGATTGAACTCTGCAGTTTCAAGAAAACATAGATGCGATGGAGATTTTTCTTTTTTTGGGTGAACTAAAACACTACTGGATGTTCCGGCTGCTCCATGGCAAATGAGTTAACAATGCATGATATTCAGCGAATGGGAGATTCACAGCTCAGGTGCGGGTAGCTTCTTGCTCCTATGGGTGTGAGAGTCTGAGACTATAACAATGGATACCGGTATGTCTTTAGGGTTACATAGCTCATTAACCTGAGCTTTTCACATGAAGTTTTGCTTAATTTTATGCTTTGTTTGTTTCCTGTGCACAGGCTGTGCAGTTTGACTTTCTGCTTGGTTTCTTCACGCTGACACAAAGCTCTGCTGCGACAAATGGCTTGCATCCTCATTCATCAACGCAGTTATCTTGTTGCGAAACGATGGTGTCTAGTAATAATCATTCTGATTCTGGCATCATGGCTATCAGCTCATACTAAGAGAAGTGATTGGCTCGGTTGCATATAAATGTTGGTATGGGGGTTATCACGGAGCAGCAATTGAAAGAGTACCCGCTTTCATGTCAGGAAAGTGCGGGGGATGATTGACTGGACAGAGCCGCAGATTTATAGCAATAATGATCAAAGTACGGTGCTATGAAGAAACTAGGTGTAGTAGCACGCTTGGTTCTTTCCATATTCAGGTGTCGTGAATTTGAGCTTTGTACTTTTAAGAGGATTCAAGTTCAGTTATAGACTAGACAGAAGTATACTGATGGTGTAGAGATACCTCTTAGGTTTTTGTGACAAATGATATGTTAGCGGTTGGATCGCTCTCCTTTAGTCTGTCATGAACGGCATGCTGTTGTATGTCCTTGGATTAGATACCCCCTCCGTCCCTTTTCATATTAAGTAAATTTTGGATTATTTTTTCTTTCTTTATTCATTTATAGTTTTATTTTAAATTTTTTTTTACGTCAACATTGATGATATAGCAATTATATAGTCTTACAACCTGATAATGATTAATTGTGGTTGGGCCTGGAAATTCATGAACCGGCCCATAACTACAGACCTCAAAATCTTGGACTTGAAAATTGGGCCGGGGCCGCGCGAACGCAGGCCTCCTCTTCCACAAATTAAGACGTACAATCTCCCACTTGGGGAGATGTTAGGCTGACGCACTCCCCAAAAGTGCAATGGGAGCCATCAGCTTAGGTTATCGTGTCACGGATTTTTTTCTCTAGATCGTGCGATACTTAACAAATATTGTCTTGAATATGCTAAGTCAGTTTATCTCTCAACACTCTCAAGTGTTTGATCTCATAAGAAAACTTGAAATACTCTTAAACTTGTTTTGTATTAGAAGCTTGAAGAGTTTGTGGATTTGTGGATGGTCTACAAATGAAGGGTGACAAGTCTATTCATATGCCTTGTCAAGAATTCTAGGATTATCACTAATCTATACAATTCCTAGAGTTTCCTAGAATATTCTAGAAAAGTCTAGTATTTACATGATAGTTCTATACTTCCCTAAATAATTCTAGAGCGCTCAAGAGATCTTCATACTTCTCTAGAGAACTCTAAAATCTTTCATTGAGGCCTTCCTTTTCCATGAGAACAAAATTGGGAGTAACCAAGGGGTTAACACGGTGTGTTCTAAAGTGCGAAAAATTTCGAGCATGATATTCTCCCCCACCTATCCTAACGACGCCCTCGTCGTTTGTCCGTCTCGAAACTTGGAGATCTGCTCTTTGAATTGTTAAAAGTTGACCTCGCTTTCCCAACTTGCCTCGCTGTCAGGCAATTCTTTTCATTTGATCAGAAACTCACGATAGCGAGGAACGCGCTTCTTGCGCACCTCCCTCTCGACAATGATCTGATCTACCTCCTTGTCATAAGAGATAGAGACAATCGGTGGGGCACGCTTCGATTGCCCTCGATCAGGGTCTTCCTCATCCGAGTGATAAGGCTTGAGCAAGCTCACGTGGAAGACCGGATGAAACTTAAGTTTGGGTGACAACTCCACCATATATACGACCTTACCTACCTTCTTGACGATAGGAAACGGACCCTCGTATCTCCGAACCAACCCTTTGTACAGACTCCTGAACGCCTTGTAGTTCTGGGGTTGGAGCTTGATGAGGACAAGGTCTCCAATTTGAAACTCTTGTGGCCTCCGCTTAATATCCGCCCACTTCTTCATACGTTTATTAGCTTTCTCCAAGTAAGCGCGGGCGGTATCGGCCTGTTCTTGCCATGTCTTGGCAAGTTTGCAGGCCGCTAAGCTCGACCTCGTGTAGCCCGTTGCCATGGCACTGGGAGTTAGTGGTTGTTGCCCCGTTGCGAGTTCGAACGGACTTCGGTTTGTCGTCTCGCAACGCTGAAGATTGTAAGAGAATTGGGCAATGTCCAGCAACTTTGCCCAATCATGTTGATAGGCACTCACATAGTACTGTAAGTAGATCTCAAGCAACCCATTCACCAGCTCTGTTTGGCCGTCCGTTTGCAGGTGGAAACTCGTTAAGAAATTGAGCGTTGATCCCATAAGCTTGAGTAACTCGGTCCAAAATTTTTCTGTGAAGCGAGCATCTCTGTCGCTCACAATAGTCCAAGGGACTCCCCAATACTTGACCACATGCTTAAGAAAGAGTCGTGATGCTTCCTCTGCAGGACACTCTTTTGTTGCGGGGATGAATATGCCATACTTGAAGAATCGGTCCACAACGATCATGATAATGCCACATCCTTCTGACTTGGGCAATCCAACGATGAAATCCATCGAAATGCTCTCCCAAGGACGTTTCGGGATAGGCAGCGATTCGAGCAAACCCACTGGCTTACTCTACTCAACCTTGTCTTGTTGGCATACAAGATAAGTGCGCCCATAGGACTCCACGTCCTCCTTCATGTACGGCCAGAAGTACATGTCCTCCACCAAGGCATGTGTCCGTCGCTGTCCCGGGTGTACGGTCCATAAAGAATCATGGTACTCCTTAAGAACCTCGCGCCGTAAGTTCTCTCACTTCGACACGTACAAACGATTCTTCTTGGCATAGATCATCCCGTCCTTCTCCCAAAACCTTCATGTTTTTCCTGACTCGATAAGCTCAAATAAGGTTTTGGCAAAGGAATCGTGCTGCAACCCCTCTCGAATACGGTCGAGTAGCGGACTCTTGGGTCTGCTGATAGCTGCAAGTTCAGCCTTACGGCTTAAAGCGTTCGCTATCAGGTTAGCCTTGCCCGATTTATACTCCATGACATAATCAAACTCAACCAAGAAGTCCTGCCAGCGTGCCTGCTTTGGGCAGAGCTTCTTCTGTGTCTGAAAATAGCTTGTGGTCACATTGTCGATCTTGACCACAAACTTGCCGCTCAATAAGTAATGACACCACGTGCGTAGGCAATGTACCACGGCTGTCATCTCTTTCTCTTGCACGGTGTAGCGTCGCTCCGTGTTGTTCAGTTTGCGGCTTTCATAAGCTATGGGGTGACCATCTTGCATCAACACATCCCCAATAGAAAAATCCGAGGCATCCATATGGATCTCGAACGACTTGCTATAGTCCGGTAAGGCAAGGACTGGTTCCTCGCTAATAGCTCGCTTTAATGCTTCAAAGGCCCCTTGGCAGCACTCGTCCCAATCCCAAGGACGATTCTTCTTGAGTAAATCCGTCAAAGGTGCTGTTTCGCCGAATACTCCGAGATAAAACGACTATAATAATTAGCAAGGCCTAAGAAAGATCGAAGTTGGGGTACCTTCGTTGGTGGTTCCCATTCTTGGATTGCCTTTACCTTGGCTCTGTCCATCTGGATTCTCCCATGACCTATCCGGTGCCCCAAGAATTCAATCTCCTGCTGGACGAACGAGCATTTCTCCTTTTTGACATAGAGCTCGTTGGCACGAAGCACTTGGAAAACTTGGCGTAGATGATCGGCATGTTTCTCCAACGTATGGCTATACACCACAATATCATTTAAGTATACCACAGCGAAATGATCCAAGAAGGGATGGAACACCAGGTTCATAAGGGTACAAAATGTAGCCGGGACGTTAGTCAAACCGAATGGCATAACAAGGAACTCGTAAGCTACATACCTCGTCACACAAGAGGTCATCGGCTCATCGTCCTCGGCAATCCGCACTTGGTAGTATCCTGAACAAAGATCAAGCTTGGAAAACCATCGTGCACCTCTAAGCTGATCAAAGAGATCGGCGATCAAAGGGATGAGATATTTGTTCTTCACCGTCATCTTATCAAGTTCTCGATAGTCGATGCATCGACGGAGAGAACCATCCTTCTTCTTTTGGAAGAGCACCGGGGCGCCACAGAGAGCTTTCGAAGGTTGGATATATCCGGCATCCAGAAGCTCCTTTAGTTGCTTACGAAGCTCCTCAAGCTCTGTCGGGGCCATGCGATAAGGTGCTTGGGCAGGGGGCTTGGTTCCCGGCTCAAGCTCAATATGATGATCCACCTCCCGCCTAGGCAAAAGCTTCTTAGGTAACTCGGAAGGCATAACCTCAGAGAAGTCCTCCAGAACTTTCTTCACCTCGATCGGCAAGTCCACGGGCTTGGCACCCCCATCCGGAACTTCCTCCACAAGGGTAACAAGATATGTGACTTTGTTTTGCTTGAGACCCTTCTCAAGCTGCATAGCGGACAACACCTTGGTGCCTCGTTCGCCTCGAGTGCAAGGCACCACACATGTCTTTCCGTCCCCGAGAATGCATAGAGAGTTGGCGTACGGGATGGGGATAATCTTGACTTGGTTCATGAATTCCATGTCAAACACCAAATCATAATCGTCCACGGGAACGATAGAGAGATTTATCGAACCGTCCCATTGTCCGATCCTCATGCCGACTCCTTTCGCTATGCCGACGAGTGATTGCGCCTTCGAATTAACAGCTTTGACGTATCCACCACCTCGGTATGCTTTGAGAGAAAAACGATTGGCCATAGCTTCCAAGATAAAATTGTTCGTTGCTCCGGTGTCCACCAATGCTTTGATGGGTCGGCCCTTGATCACCGTCTCCACGAACATAGTGCCTTCGGGAGCATCCTTAGGCACATGAATCTTAGCATTCACCGCGCTCAAGAATTGAAGGGATCCCATCTTTATCTCTTCCCTCCTTTGCTCATCCTCTTGGATGAGTACGGTGAGTCTCGTCTTCTTCGGGTACTCATTGGCACGATAAGGCCCATCACGTATGAAGCATGATAACTTAGGCTTGGGTTGGTATCCCCCAGGCTTATGTTCTTGCCCTTCGGATTTTTGCCCGAAGGGTTGCTTGCCCTTCTTCTTAGTGAATCGAGCTTGGTCGTCTCGATCCTTAGGGAACTTCTCCTTCTCTCCCCTACCTTTGCTCGAACTAACAATCTTGGGGTTCTTTGGCTTGGGGTCGGCTTTGCGAAATTTTATTAAGGATTCCGCAACTGCAATAGCTTGAGCAAGATCCTGGACCCCTCTCCTTTGTAACTCAAGCTTTGCCCAAGATTGCAAACCGTCCATGAACGAAAAGAGCAAGTCTTTTTCCGCCATATCCAGGATCTCTAGAGTTAACTCCGAGAACTCCTTCACATAGTCTCGAATTGAGGCCCTTTGAGTGAGTCGACGAAGCTTGACCCGTGCTTCGTCCTTCGCATGCTTGGGATAGAATTGCCTCTTGATTTCCTTCTTGAAATCTTTCCAGGTATCAATCGAGCATGTCCCACGCTCGACATTCGCTTGCAGCCACCTCCACCATAAGATAACGGTATCGCTAAGGTAGAGAGGTGCCGTGCAGAGTTTGGCATTCTCGTCTATCAAGCCTAACCACCAAAGTACTACTCTAGGTTAAATAGGAAGTTGTCAAGCTCCATTGCGTTCCTTGTTCCATTGAACGATCTTGGCTTTGGGACCTCGATCCTGAGAGCAGGTTGAACCACGCTATCACCACCCGTGGATAATGCAACTTTGCAAATGTTTAACCCACCTTTGAGCTCCTTCACTTCCTCTCGCAATGCGTCAATGAGAGATTGTAAGGCATCATTTTGCTTCTGCAGCGTGTCGATGACGATGTTGAGTGCACCTTGCATCTCTCCGCGGAGCTCCTCCTCGTTGGACGCCAGCTCCCCCACATGTCCTTCGACTTTGTCTAATATATCCTCTCCGTCGGCCAAGGTTAGTTCCACCCGTGCCAATCACATGTTAAGAGAAGACAAGGTTTCTCGTCCCCTCGTGAGACTTCTCCCCCCTCTTCCTTCCATGGGCTTGAGTTTCCTCTTGAAACTCGGGATCAAGGGGAAGTTGCACACCTTGGAAAATATTTGATTTCTCGGCCGTTGAATCAGGATACGCCTCTTCGTAACCGTGCTCTGATACCACCTATCACAAACTTTTTCTTTGGAGCGTGCGGCACTTAGCAAACCTTGTCTTGAGTATGCTAAGTCAGCCTACCTCTCAACACTAAAGGAAGTTTGGAATATTCTTAAACTTGCTTTGTATTAGAAACTTGAAATGACAAACCTATTTATAGACCTTGTCAACATGATAGGTCTATAGAATTTTAAAAACTCCATTGAGGCCTTCCTTTTTCATTAGAACAAAATTGGAAATAATCAAGGAGTTAACACAATGTGTTCAAGAGTGGGGAAAATTTCGTGCGTGACAATCGGCCTTCTTGATCGCCAATCGACCCCGCCTCTTTTTATACTTCTTTCGTCACTTCCTGTCTTGTCAGTTCTCCGATGTGGGCAGTGAATTGCATGCATGCCATCAATAGTCAGAGACCTGGGTTGCATCATTGGTTATTAGTTGGGTATTGATTGTGTGTACAGGTGATGTGACTTTGGGGAAATGCGTGTAGAGATCGTTGGTGTTGTTGCATGATGATGTTGTAATAGATTTTAGGAGGATCGTTGAAGGGCTGTGTTTAGGCTGGTGATGGAGTTAGAAGTATTGTGCTTGCATGTGCCTGTGTGTTGTAAACAAATGGATGTAGCGGGGCTCGAGCGAAAGATGGTGATCTGTTTACAAATTTTTTAGGGTATGAATTCATTCGCTACAATACAGGACTCCTGGACTACAGTATGTGCCGATTGTATAATTTAAGGGGCCATTTAGTGATTACCAGTGCATGAGGGCTTGTTTATCAGAGAAACCATGTCAATTTGGTGATTATCAGTACATGAGGGTTGGTTTATACAGTACAGTGCCTCACGTTCTATTCCTAGCCACCGATGTGGCTAAGATTGCTGAATAGTGAATTCTCTGTTTTCCTATGCTAGCGCTGCTTCGATTTGAGAGACGAGACATCGGTTCGCAACACTCAATTTATCGTCTGTGCTATGAGGTCAGAGCCCTAGTTTTGCCTCGAATTTGAGGTTTATTTTTGTTTTTGGCTTCGTGGAATGGAATTATTTGCTTCTTGTTAGGGTTTGCTTTGATGCTTGATTGATTATTGTGATTTCCATGAAGTTCTCGTCGTGCTTCCTTTAATTCGTGTAAAATGAAATCTTGGTATGCTGCTGCTGCTGCTGTTGGTATCTTATTCGTGTGGCTTACAGATAGGAATGGTTTATATGCATTAGGGAAGTTGCAGTTTGATGGGCGAGATTTCATGTGGATTATTGGAACGACAGCAATGCGTTTAGGACTCGCGAAAAATCTTGAACCAAGAGGTGGTCATTTGGTGTTGCTCGTTTTGTAGGTAACTCATCACTGAATTAGTTGATCCAGCGACTGTGAATATGAAATGTGTGCCGACTTGGTGATTGAGTTGCCCTGAAGCGTAAGAAAGTGATGAATTGAACAGTGTTGTATGGTTTTATGGTAAAGGAGAAACAAGAAGATGAAAGTAGAACTAAAGGACTTGCATGCTGTGAACAAGGCCCTAAAACTGCAAGCTAGAAATCATCTAATTGGCTATGGAGGACAAAAGCTAGGCAGAGCATGGATGCTCAAGCGCCTTAAAGGGGGCTAGGCAATTCTGTTGCTTTTGGAGAGAAGCATTCGTGTTAGTTTGGCACCTTATTAGTCTAGGAGTTGGAGGATGTCATAGATGTATAGGAATGTGCACTGTGCTGTAATCTTGAAACAGAACTTGAAGCGCAATAATCTATTCTTTTTTTGGGGTTGATGAAGAAACGAACGAGAGATACAGCCTATGATATACTTGCATGATAGTTGATCCTAGAACTAAATGTCACAAAACTAACTGAAGTCCACCTAAAAAACTGCAAGGGTAGGGTTTTGGAGCAGACGAGGTTCAACCAAGCACCAAAATCCAGCGATCAAGTATACTAAACCTGCAGGCACAGGTTTCAGATGGATGTGCCAACAATAAATACGAGTATAATGATAAATTTACAGTAACCTTTCAATTTTTTACGGGGTGAAAAGAAGTTTTCTTTCTGTACACTTCTAACATTATAGATTTGCAATCTTCTTTTAAGCATGAACATTCAGTCATATTCACTGTACTATCTTTTTCATGCTTGATAGGTTTCTTAAATCAAAAACTTAAGTACCTATTATCCCCCATGCAAGCACTAAAAGCCTAGGCTTCGCCTAAGCATCGAAACTCTCCACCACCGTCTAAATTCACCTTTGCACCTTGACAACTATACTGATGACAAAGGATCTTGAGCGAGCTTTGTGGGCGGCACACTGATTCTGAGTCTGACCTTGCTTACCAATAGTGATGCCCTTTCTTTGTACTTTAAGGTAAGGTAGAAGAGTGCCCTGAAGCAAATTGCTATGAACATCACAGCTGCTAAGTCCCACCACTTGGAATGGGATACCTGGCTCCCCAACAACAATTCGAGTATTGCCTCTCCCGTTAGTTTTGGTTGCCCTGGAAATAGAGGCTCAAATTCGAGTCCTAGGAAATCATTCTTAAACTGACCCTGCAGTAGAGAGAGCTAATTAAAATTCATGGAAACTTTCACGGTACAGTATCTACTGGTTAAATGGTACTGCACCTTAAGTTCTCTACATATTGATTCCTGCTTTCCTTCACTTATCACTTGATGTCTTATTTGACTAGAAAATCTTAGTGGAAGTCGGAACTATTGCAATAAGAGTAATCTGGTTGCTGAAGCAGTCCCTGGGACTATTAGGGGGTCAATAGCACATGGAAGAAAAAAATGATGAACTTAGCGGGAATGCGGCTACACATGATTGTTTTGGTTTAGCAGAAGAAAATAGGCTTTTCTGTTTCCCATGGGTTGATGGCGATGCTTGTTTTTAAGAAGATATTGCTACCATATTTCTTCTTGATATGGAAAAGAACAAGAAGGAGGCTGCTTTTGATTACCTCGACAGCCCATGATGTCAAAGAGATGTAGGACATTGGGTACCGCCAGAAGAACTTAGGCATCTCCGTGACTGGACGTACAAAGATGGATGACATGATCATTATTCCCTGCAACACAAATGTGGCATTTAGTTATCTAGTCCTAATGCTGAAACAAGTATGACTATCAGATGAGAGGAAGCAAGGGACGTTATTGCTGATTGCTGAATTTGAGGCCAGTTAAACTAGATTTTACTGCTTACAATGCAACCAATCCCAACTGAAGCCGCCATCAAGACATGAGGTACGACTGCTGCACATGCCATCATGCAACCCTCCATAGCAGCAATGCAGCCGAATAAGTTAAGTAGGAAAAAGGCATAGTACGAGAAGCCGTTTTGGAATTTGACCATGGAATAGATAATTGATGCACAGAGGAGTGAAGTTGCGGTTATGAAAGGAAATGTTGATATGAGATTAGACAGCACGTATATGGACTCATCGTATTTTGCGTTGTTTCTTTCATGGCGAACCACCTGCAGTTCCATTCAAGGGACTCATCAGTTTCAGTCAATGAAGAAGTTGGGACACCAAAACGAACCCCAGAACACAGGAAATTTCTGGGTTTTGTAATATGATTTACAGTTGTTACAAACCTTCATTTCTTCGATGAAGGATGGTATGCCTCCGAAGCACAAGATGATCATAAAGCCAAAGATGTACTTGTCACATGATTCTCTGGCCATTATGGACTGGTAGTTTGTCCCGGTATTGAGACACAGAGTGCCGACTGCCGTTGATATGAAAATGAAGAAGGCCAGCCTCAACCAAAAGTAGCCGAGATCTCTTTGCATGTTAACGAATGATCGGCTGCTTAGAGTGCATAGCTGCCTCCACTTGCAAAGCTTCACTTCCTTATTCGATTCAGGGATGGATTTTTCCTGCAGAGTCGTATACAACAGAATCTTAGATTTATTGGTACATTTAAGAAGATACTAAGGTCAGTGGAAACATTTGTACTTGCATATAAAAAATCAAAGGGAAGTGTTCAATTTTCATTAGCTTGAGTTGAAGATTGTACCGGAGATGAGATTTCCATGGTCATTTTTCTTGCCCGGACTGCATGCTCCGAACATTTGTACTTGCTTATAAGAATGATCCTGATATGCTCTGCTTTGAGCTTTGTTGACGACTCTGATGGCATTAGATGCCCCTGCAGTTTGAAAATTAAGCGTAAGCAATCGAATTCGCATTAACTGACAATATAGTATGAGTTGAGAGTTCACAGATTGTGACTGCTGTTGGATACTTGCCTTGGTCTCCATAGTCGAGAAGGTTGCTTGCTGGGTGTCGAAACCCGAAGTAATAGACCAGAGGAAGTGATCACTGGGACTTCTCCTTGTTGGACATGGGAATCCTGCTTCTTTGTAGAACTGCATGAACATAGATTTCATCATTATATTACTATGGATCATATTTGTGCTGCTCTCAATGCAGCCGATCCCGTACATAGGACAAAGACTTAGCTTTGTTCTTCTCTATTGTTCTATGCTGTGATTTTGGTAAATGTTGCTGTTTAGTTGATGGTAATGTGGCATGAATTATGTTGAGTTTTAGAAGTCATGAAGCCAGGCTTAGGGAGATGCTTCTTAGTGGCATTCTTTCATTGAAGCAGGAAAGCGTAGATGCATTTAGAGCAGGGATTAAAGTAGGAGGGGGTGAACTAACAATCAATCTATTAAAGAATGGCCTTATAAGCGCTTATCCATCTCATACTGTTTAAACTACAAAGAAGGGGCCAATGAAAAGCTGCTAAGTCCTATCTCTCTACTAATCCCTCTAAAGAAACTCGTCTTGGCCTATCTAAGCAGGTGAAAAGAATGTCCCTAGTAAAGGTTTCGAAGAAAACATGGGCAGGCTCGGAAAGGAATGGACTAAGCACAACGCACTAGGAAGGAATGGAAGAGAAGATCGAGACGGCGCATAAGCTTGATCTCGGATTGAGGGAATGAAGTCAAGTATGATTCTGGCATGTGCATTTCCTTCTTTTTTTCGTGGCCTGATGTGCGTGTTGAAACACCTTAGGTTTAGCTTGCTCGACCTGTCTGTTCTATCATGTCTATCTTGCATTGCTCTATACCTTTATCGCTAAGCTTGCCTCTCCGAAGAAAATAACTTCTCCTCCTGAGAGGAGCATCAGATCATCAAACTGCTCAAATACTTCACTGCTTGGCTGGTGAATGGAAAACACCACTATTTTCCCACCTTCTGCTACCTGTTGTCAAGATGAGATCACAGTATTGTAAATATCATCTTAAGGAATTTAGAGACTTGTCCGTGCTTGCAAAATAAAAATTGATCTCCTACCTGTTTCAGTGCATGAACCACAAAATATGCCGCGGCACTGTCAAGCCCAGTGGCTGGTTCATCTAGAAACAGAGCATAGGGCTGTGTCAGAAGCTCAATGCTGATGCTAAGTCGCTTCTTCTCTCCTCCACTTATGCCTCTCAAATGCCAGTTCCCTATCTTAGTATCCGCGCAGTCTTGTAAGCCCATATCTGTCAGCATATCCTCTACTAATATGCTTGTTTCATGTTTGTTCGTCGTTAGCGGGAGCCTCAGTTGAGCGGAATACTGGAGTGTTTCTCTTACTGTTAGAGTTCCTAGAAATAAGTCTTCTTGAGGGACATATGACTGAAAGTTTCAGAATAAAAAGGCGATTAGTGGCCAATTCTAGTAATTATTAGGTACACTATTCTAGTCTACTCTTCCTTGGCAAATTGTTTAGAATCTGATTAAATAGATGTAAAAAACAGTAAATCGACTTCTCTTTACATGAGAAAGGGTGAGGTTACTATTCCATTTCTTAGCTGATGACCGGTTAGTGCCTTGTGAAGCCAGTGCTTTTTAGGCCATATTTGGTAACGCTGATGAAATAAACACGTAATATCAGTGAGAGGATTAGTGAGCAGCTGTAATATCTTGTTAAAGGTCTTATCCTGGCGTGATTAATTTTTATTCCTGTGCACCAAAATTTGGTTTTACATGACATTTTGACCAATCGTCGCTCTGTGCTCGTACTGAGACTAGATGTAACAGTGATCTAAATAACTCGTTTGTCCTTGCAGAAATCGCAGATGATGGACTTACCACAGCATTCCGATCTATGCTTCTCCCTTTGAGTGAAACCTGGCCTGACTGTTGCAGATGCGACGATAACCTTCCTGTTGAGAGAAAGCATCCAGATAGAGAATCATGATATTGCCAGGTAAGTAATCGCTAAGAGCTCAGTTCATGGCAATTCAATTTTCTTAATAGTATCCTGAGTCAGTAAATAGCACAGACAGAAAAACACTAGCTAGTTGTGATGAAGTGCTTGTTCTTGAGTTAAACGAAAGTCATTGGCTTATTGGATTTGTGAAAAAATGCAGATCAGAAGCCTGGAGACAAATTTATGCTGAACTGATGCGAATCGTGTCCATGTACAATGATTTCATTGGAGGATTTCTTGTAAGTCCATACAGTTTAGCATTTCTCATTTATTTAACATAGCAAATATGTTACACTCTAAGAAACATGTTGATTGTCTAAACTTTGTTACGTCTTGGGTTTACTACGAGTAGATCCCCGATCTTATAGCTCCTTCGTGGCAAAGCTCACTAAAAATATGTGGTGCCAAAAGTGTCCTTACAATCTAATGTAAATTTTTTGGACCCATTAAGTTCTAATATTTTCTTATCATTGACTGCGGCTCAAAGGCTGGTATCACCTAGTGAGACTGTAAGGTCTGGACGATGATCCGCCAAAGCTGGCTCATCATTTACATTAAGCACAAATAGAGAGCGCACGAAAGAGAGATTATATACCAGCTAACGAGTCGAGAAAGGTGGTTTTCCCGCAGCCAGAAGGACCCAAGATCGCCAGGGTTCTCCCTGGCTGCACATAGCCGGTGAGATTATCCAACAGTCTTCTCCTGATATGGTTCCTCGTCGGCATGTCCACCGTCAAGTCTTGCCACACCAAGCAATCCCTCTTCACTTGAAGATCATTCTTCTTTTTGCTAGATTGTTCTCGGTTTTCCATCTTCAACTGTTTCTAGTTTTCCCACCACTTCACTTATAGCTTGATGAAGTTTTGTAGTATGAGATAATGTGCCGTATGGTCTCACAGTCTCACTAAATATCTACATGTCCCTCAGTGTAGCTTGGGACCATATATAGTGCTCATGATGCGAAGATTGTCATGCAGAACTTAATAATATATCCTATTAGCGTGTTTCGTGTGTATGTTACACATCACATGCAAGATTAATTACGGTTATCGCTCTCTGTTGGTCCATGAGCGCTTAAGCAATCACATTGTTGTTCTGTTACTTGGAAAGTTAAGGTGCACCTTAACTTGGTTGTCTTTCGTTTTGTGTCGGGAAATTTCCGGTTGGATTCGTCTAAACAATTAATGAATGAATTGCATGTTGAAAAAGTGTTGCATCTATTGGAAAAAATATTGCATCTATTATGATTTGAATAATTGATTATCGAGATGTGAGTTGAACGTTTAAACTAATTAAAACTTGTTATCATAACACCAATCAGCGGTGGAATGTTTGCAGTTGAAAAAGCAAACATGGCAATTAAACCCTAGGGTTTATTGCATAAGGACCTCATTATTCCATAACTAGTATTATGATCATTGACAAATTTAATGTTGTGTTTCGAGAGAGATATTTGATCAAGTGAATGAAACAGATTGTTAACTATCAGTAAATCTCACTTATATGTTTTTATAAGTGAAATTTTGAGGGTTCTATTAAGGTAAAAGGAAATAATAACACTTTTGCCCGATTCTACTGTAGTATTTATTGGTCTTGCAATTTGGCTCAACCCTTTGGATTATGAAACTTTGAGAACAAGTGGTTGGGGAGTCAAATTCCTCAAAAGCTAGTGGTAAATTAATCGGCCATGTTAATTGGTGGAAAACGTTGATGCTTGGAACTTAGGCTAGTAGTTTCCAAGTGCTCAAACCTTTGCTTTTATTGCATCCCTAGTTAGATCTAAGAGTGGATAAAAAGATGCTAAGTTTGTATCGTGACAGATAATTATTTCTCAATCTGATCACATTATTATTATGGACTGTTCCTCGATTTGATAATAAAAAAGGGACACATAAGAAGCAAAGCGGATCGCGAGAAACCAGAGCTTACAAAAAAAATAATGTGATCTATCATTTAAATTGGAGTCAGTCGACAAGATTCGAGCTCAAGGGTCAACAGAATGCGTTGTTGAGGATACAAATTTAACTATTGTCTTGCAGTTATTGATTTGCGTATAGGTGGAACATAATGTGTGGAAGGGGACAGGTGTATCAAAGTTAAAGTTCATGAATGATTGTAATATGCATTTACTTAACTAATTGAGATAGAAAATGATACTTTATAAAGTATGTATGGAGGGAGTCGGCGAAGAAGAAGGAAAATCGACGTGAAAACGAGTCGGGGCAAGTAAGGTGCATTTACTTAACGTAGCATATTTTTTTAATAGCTACAAAGAAGTGGCCATTGAGGGGAGGAGATGGGAGAATATTTCTGCATATATATATATATGTATGTATGTATATGGTCGGTTTAATAATGAGATGAGAGGCTATGATAATATTCACAAATTATATGAAAGTGATATTGTTTGTACATGGGTAAGTGTTACGAACGGATCTATTTATTACAACATAAATAATAACAAATACGTAAAATAAATTAGACAAAGATTTTACGTGAAAATCCTTTAGGGAGAAAACCACGGACGGTCGTCGACGACGAAAAATCCACTGGTCAAATGAGAAAATACAAAAGAACTACACAAAACACCAAGAACATAACAATAAGAGATATAAAAGTGACTCACTCCTAAAATAAATCTCTTAAACTCTTCTAGATGTGTTTAAGTTTTCACGATATGTACAAACACTTGTGTTTGTACTTGTGCTCTCTGATACTTCATGGGTTATATAGCCAAACAACACACATGTCATTGCACTTGCATCATATCAACACGGAAACAATACGCGTGGGCCATGGATAAAATCATCACGCGGGAAGGTCCACACGGAATGATTTGAGGCACATGTTCACAAATCTCCACCTTGACTCAAATCATCTTTATCGTCGTTGAGCAACCTTCACCTAGGTTTCAAACGAGCCTACCTGCCCTTTACTCCTAAGAGGTTTAGACAATGACGAAACTTTAAAACAAGAACTGGTATCGTCAACATATCAGTTAGATTATCTGTAGTCGTAATCTTAACCACCTTGATATCTTTAACAACCCGTACAAAGTAATAACGGATGTCAATGTGCTTAGTCCTCTCACGATGCATCTAATCACGGGTCAAGTGAATGACTGATGAACTGTCACAGTGAACCACTGTATTATCTTGCTTCAAACCTAAGTCAGAAGCCAAATTCCTCAGCCAAATTTCTTCCTTCACACCTGACGCAATAGCCATGAACTCTGCCTCTGTAGTGCTCAAGGCTACAGTATCCTGCAAAGTTGCCTTTCAAGAAACTGGCCTACCACAGAAAGTGAATACATACCTTGTAAATGACCTCCAACGATCCACATCTCCAGCATAGTCTGAATCTGAGAACCCTTCAACATTGTTGTTGCCTCCACCTCGCCTTACATCGTAGACGAGGCTCAATCCCAATGAACCCTTAAGATATCTAAGGATCTATTTCACGACCTACCAGTGACCTCTGGCAGGTCTGTCCATATAACGACTGACAACTGACACTACTTGTAAAAATCGGGACGAGTACATATCATAGCATACATCAAGGAACCAACTGCACTCGCATAAGACATTGAGGCCATACTCCTCACCTCATCCTCAGTTTTCGATGAGAGCTTCAAGGATAGCTTGAAGTGCGCTGCTAAGGGAGTAGAAACGGGTTTGGTATCTTTCATGCCAAATCGGTCTAGAACTTTCTCAATGTACTTCTTCTGGCTCAAGGTTAAGACTCCACGCTTCCTATCCCGTTCGATCTTCATGCCCAAAATCTTCTTTGCTGGGCCGAGATCCTTCATATCGAACTTACTACTGAGTTGCGTCTTCAACCAGTCAATAGTCCCATTGCCTCTACCAGCGATCAACGTATCATCTACATAGAGCAAAAGATATACCTGACTCCCATTAGGTAATATACACACACTGATTGTACGGGTTTCATGTGTATCTAATGCTTGTCATAAAGATGTCAAACCTGTGATATCATTGTCTGGGCGACTGCTTAAATCCGTACAATGATTTCTTCAAAAGACAGACTCAGTCTTCCATTCCTCTGGCTGGTGCATATAGATCTTCTCTTCTAACTCACCGTGTAAGAATGTTGTCTTCACATCCATTTGCTCAAGTTCAAGATCGAACTTAGCAACCAATGTTAGAAGAACTCGAATAGAAGTATCTCTGACTACAGGAGAAAAAACTTCAGCATAGTCAATACCTTCTTTCTATGTGAAACCCTTAGCCACCAATCTGGCCTTAAATCTCACATCGTCTCTATCGTCTGTTTTCTTCTTTTTCAACACCCATTTGCACCCTACGATGCGTTTCCCCTTCGGCAAGTGAACTACAATCCAAGTGTTGTTCTTATGAAGAGACTCTACTTCTTCTTTCATAGTTGCAGTCCACTGGGCACATTCTGAATTAGCGACGGCCTTCCTGAATGACAAAGGCTCATTCTCAACTGCCTCGCTAACAATGTGTACATATGCCACCAAATCTGAATAGCCATAACGAACTAGGGGTCTAATCTCTCGTTGTTCCCTGTCACGTATAAGTTGATACTGCTGTAGAGTGGGTTCCACCTGTACTGGATCCGATACTAGTGGTTCCACTCCTAGATCTTCTTCTTCTTGAACTGGCTGCAAAACATCAGTGGGAACTGTGGAATTCGAGAATTCCTCATCCTGATGCTCCACCTCAAATGTCGATCTCTCGACTGTTAAAGTCTGCTCCACCTGTTGTTGAATGCTCCCTTACTGCTCAGTTTTCTTGGCTAACATTGACTCCTCGTCAAATATGACATCTCTGCTGATTATGATTGCAGGTGATGATGGATTAGTAGAGTACAATCTGTATCCCTTTATACCTAGCTGATGTCCAAGAAAGATGACTTTCTTGTCCCTAGGTTGCAACTTTCCTTCGCTAACATGATAGTATGCAGGACAACCGAAAATACAAAGGTTGGAGTAATCAGCGGGCTTATCAGATCAAGCCTCATGAGGTGTTTTCATCGATAATGCTGAGGAAGGTGACCTGTTTATCAAATAACAGGCCGTCATAACTGTTTCACCCCAAAACCTCTCCTTCAGCCCGACTCCAATCATCATGCACCGAGCCCGCTCCATGAGCGTACGGTTCATGCGTTCTACTATCCCATTCTGCTGAGACGTATAAGTGATAGTACGATGCCTCACAATGCCTTTGTCCTTGCAGAAATCCATAAATTACTTGTTCACAAATTCCATCCCGTTGTCGGTTCGAAACCTCTTGATCTGCCTGGCAGTTTGCGTTTCAATCAACTTCAACCATTCCTTAAATGTCTCGAATACCTCAGATTTTTCTTTTAATAAATAAATTCAAACATAACGAAAATAATCATCAATGAAGGTCAAAAATTATCTTTTACCTCCCATCGAAATATACGGTGATGGCCCCCATAAATTTGAGTGTATGTAATCGAGTGTCCTCTTTGTTCTGTGCATCGTAACTCCAAACGACACTCTTTTCTGCCTGCCGAGAACACAGCCCTCGCAGAACCCGAGCTTTTGTGTCTTCGATCCTCCAAGTAAGCCTGCTGAACTCAAAATATCCATTCCCCGAGTGACCATATGCTCAAGCCGCATATGCCACAACTTCATCTCAAAACTAACCTCACTATCACAGACGGACAATGAATTTACAACATGTTCAACTCCATCCTGTGTCGCACCGACCAAATAGTACAATCTAGCACAAAATCAAGCCTTCATAGTCACCATATGATTCTCTTTGACCTCCATGTCCCTTTCCTGAAAATGATAAGAATATCCTTCACGATCAAGGGAACCTAAAAAGATAAGATTTCGCCTTACAGTTGGAACACATCAAACATCTTTCAATGTTCGCACAACACCATCCCACATTCGTATATGAACATCTCCCACTCCAAAAATCTTACAGGCAGCATTATTGCCCATAAGGACTTCGCCGCAATTAGACTCAGCAAATGTGTGCGGATAAATATGAAAGGTGCAATCAGAATCCATCACCCACTCTGAAGTGAATGCTACCAAGGATTCCACGGTGGATGTAAGAACGATCGAGATTGTCTGGGTCTCGACAATACCAGCAACTGGGGCTTTCTCCTTCTTTTGCTTGTTCTTCAGTTTAGGACATTCATTCATCCAATGTCCCTTTTGATGACAGCAGTGATAAGAGTCGGATTTCTTCGATCTTTTACTCTTCGATCAGCCTCTGAACTTATCCTGCTGTCTTCGATCCTGCCTTCCTCTAATGAATACCCCATCATTACAGCTCGAGAGCCTGGACGATTCTGAGAGCTGGTGTCTCAGCTGGTTACTGGTCAAAGACGTCTTAACATCTTCTAGTGACAAAGAATCCCTGCTATAGATCATAATAGTCACAAAAGCCTCATAGCTACTAGGAAGAAAACATAACAGAATGATCGCTACTTCTTCATCGTTGATGGTGACTCCAACAATTTTCAGACCAACAAGGATTGTTTGTAACAGAATGAAGACGATGTCTCATGTACAAACGAGAAACAACAGATTTTTTAACACCCCGAAATCCGGAATTCCCGCCACGTGACGTTATGCTGTCATAGACCCAGTCCATGATAAGGCCAAACAAACCAAACGGATTTGTAGGTGTAGAAGCTAAGGAAGCTACCTAAACGATACAAATCATAATTCCAAATAATGATATACATTATAATGTCTCATTGCTTACAAGTGGTTTCCAACAAGTATTTGTTACATCTCGGACAATGAGATAAATATCTATATGCATAAAATCTCACTCTAATGCTTCAGCATTGCTTGAGGAGGAATCTGCAAATAAAACACATAACCGTGAGCTAAAAGCTCAGCAACCAAAGTCTATGTATTCGATTTGTAGGGTACTCC